>PVIC010026954.1:0-24201 GCA_004025085.1 Thryonomys swinderianus
TCAGCAATCCTCCTGTCTCTGCCTCCCGAGTGCTGGGATTACAGGCGTGAGCCACCACGTCCGGCATTGTGGTATGTGGTGTTGATTGTTGGTGGGTGTGTCTCCACGCCCAGCATTATATGTGGTTACCGGGGATCGAACTCAGGACCTTGCGCTTGCGAGGCAGGCACCGGAACCACTGAGCTAACCCTCCGGCCCCAACCATTCCTTTCTTAAGAAACATATGCCTCTTGTTTTCAGGATCCTATCCAAACTTTAAGGCTCAGTTTGGTCAATTTGGAAAGAAGACCCACTCAGTATCCTAGAATATTAATACTTTCCTAATATGGTATAGATGTAGCACAGCACAGACCTTGATTTTTGAGAGTTTATAGTTTGGTCAGTGAGACAATACTCATGGAAAAGTTCAGAACTAAGGGCCAGTCATTGTATTATGTGTGTTTGGGGAGCTGGGGTAGTAGGAAGATGTCATGGAAGATTTCACAGAAAACATGACTCAGAATAAAGCTTTTTATTTCTTTATTGTTTATTCTGCCCACGTTTTTATTTTGAAAAATAGCAAACCTTCAGAAAAACTGCCAGAATAGAACACCAAACACCTGTTTACTCTTCACCTATAATTTATCTATTGTTCACATTTCACCACATTTGCTTTATCTGTTTAGACACACAAACACACATTTATTTTGTTACTTTTTTTCCCTCTGACAAACCACTGAGCATTTATTGCAAACATAGCAACAAGTCCTTCAGCATGTCTCTCTTAACAGCAAAGACACTGTCCTACATAATCACAATATGAGACTATATTCAGGAAACTTAAGATTGGTCTCATATTATCCTCTAACATATATTCCATATTTAGATGCCACCAAATATCTGAATAATATTATTTACACTTTCTTTTGATCCGGGATCAAATCAAGGATTACACATTGCATTGATTTATTGTGCTTCTGTGGCATTTTTTAATTTGGAACAATTCCTGAGCCTTTTGTTATGTTCTTTCCAAACATTGGCATTTTCTAAGAGTTCAAGCTTGTTTTGTAGAACATTCTTCAATTTGGATTTGTTTTAATTATCCCCTAAGGATCAGATTCAGGTGAAATATTTTTGGCAAGAATTTTACCAGAATGTGTGATTCTCAGTGCATCACATCAGGGGGCATGTTATCTGTTTGTTCCTGCAATAAAGATAATAATTTTGACCCCTTGGTTAAAGTGGTACCATGGTTTCAATACGATTTAAGTGTGTTCCCCAAGGATTCATGTACTGACATTTAATGCTCATTATGAGATATTAAGAAAGTGGAACACTGTGGCTCAGATTTGGGAGGCTAAGAGGGAGGATAGCAAGTTTAAGTCCAGCCTCAGCAATTTAGTGACTTAGCAAGATCCTGTCTCAAAAAAAAAAAAAAAAAAAGGAGTTAGTGTGAAGGCCCTGAGCTCAATTCCCAGCACTGCTAGAGATGATGGGGGTGGGGTGGGGCACAGACATTAATGTGACTCTGGTGCTTAGAGGTAGTTAGCGTTAAGGCCATCAGGGTAGAGCCCTCATGAATGAGTTCTGGCCATTTTTAAAGAAGAAGTAGCGATTTGAAGAGTCACACACATACAATACACATGGACACTCCGTTTCTTGCTATGTGATACCCTGTTTCCTTTGACTTTAAATTTCTAGAAACATGAGAGCAAGTTAACCTGTTTTCTTTAAAAGTTATTCAGTCTGTTGTACTGTGTTACCAGTATTGGAAATGGGCTAGTACAGTTGGCATTAGCTAGGCTTCTCCATTGTAAAGGCAATTTTTCCCCTTTGTTTTTTTGTCTTGCTTAGTTTGGGTTTTGGTTTTTTGTTTTGTTTTGTTTTTTGAGACAGCACCTCACTTTATATTGTAGGCTGGGCTTGAACTCACTGTGTAGCCCAGATTAGCTTTGAACTTGTGGCGATCCTTCTGCCTCAGCCTCCCTTAGTGCTAGGACTTTATAAGCATGCACCACCATGCTCGGATTCTTCTTTGTAATTAATAAGGAAAACATAGGGTGATACTTTGAGTTCATGTCCCTATGTCTAGAACAGAACTTTAAAGGAAAAGTAGGTGTTTTCCAGGAAGACAAGGAAAGGGAAACTTTATAGACAGAAAGGGAAATAAAGGCAAAGGTGCAAAGATATGAAATAGTGTCAGGGGTTACTATGGTTTGGATAGATGTCCCCCAGAGGTTTGTTTGTAAAAGACTTGGTCCCCAGTCTGATACTCTTGGGAAATGGTGGAAACTTTGAGACAGGGCCTAGTAAGAGGTTTTTGGTCAGTAGAGGTATGTCTCTGGAGGAGATATTGAGTGTTCTCCACTTCCCCTTTCTCCTTTTTTGCTTCCTGACCTCTCAGAGGTGAGTTACTTGTTTCATTACATTCTCCATCATGATACACTGTCTAGCTACAGGGCTCAAGCAGTACGGCTGATCAGTCACAGTTTGAAAGCTCTGGAATCGTGAGTCAAAATAAACCTTTCACAAGGGATGGTGGCTCATGCCTGTAATCCCAGCACTTCAGAGGCAGAGGCAGGAAGATTACCAAGAGTTCAAGGCTTGCCTGGGCTACATAGTGAGCTCAGGGCCAGCCTGAACTATAAAGCGACACCCTTTCTAAACTAAACTAAACTAAACTAAACTAAACTAAACTAAACTAAAATAAACTTTTTTTAAAAACCTTTCTTCTTTTTAAATTTATTTACCCCAAGCATTTGCTATAGTATCAGAAAGCTGACTAAGATTGAAGGGCATAGAACAACTCAGAATTGTGATCATATACAAAAGTGAGGTAGGAGAAGAGGTGAGTAAAATGGAGATCTGGCAAAGCCTTGGAGCAAGAACTTAGGCTTGAATTTATAGGGCATAGAGACACACTGGAAATTTTTTTTTTTTTTTGAGACAGGGTCTCACTTTGTAGTTCAGGCTGGCTCTGAGCTCACTATGTAGCCCAGGCAAGCCTCGAACTCAGCAATCCTCCTGTCTCTGCCTCCCGAGTGCTGGGATGACAGGTGTGAGCCACCATGCCCGGCACTGTGGTATGCAGTATTGATTGTTGGTGGGCGTGAGTCTCCACACCCAGCACTGTATGTGGTTACTGGGGATCGAACTCAGGACCTTGCACTTAGGAGGCAGGGGCCGGAACCACTGAGCTAACCCTCCGGCCCAACACACTGGAAAATTTTATGCTGAGAAATGCCATCATGAAAAAGGATTCATGAGAAGCTCACAGCTAAGCTGATGGATTTGTGAAGAGGAGAAACAAGATGGAGAGGACAATACTGGAGAGACTGTAAACTATCTCAATAGTCTAGGTAAGCCATGAGACATCTATTACAGACTTTTCTGACATGGAAGCCGGATCAAACCCAAATCTATTTCCTCTCCTCAAGTATACACATAGGCTATGCCACACAAGAGAATGGAATACCAAATTTCCTGTGGATCATAGAGTTGGGGCAGACAGGAAAGAGTGCTAAGGCCAGAAGCTGAAGATGCTGGCAATCTGTTTGAACTGGTTGTGGTGATAGGAAGAAAACCTAATGGCACGTGGGGTCAGCATGCAAGAGAGCCACGTAGCTAAAAGGAATCAAATGTTGTGTTGTCTAATAGACAAGTAGAATGGACAGTCCCCAAGAAAGCAGAGGTGATAATTGGCCTCCCTGAGTGATGAACATACAGTTGTATGTGAATTTCATTTCAGGCATGTAGCTGGGTCAGTTGTACCATGATATACAGCCAGCAGGACAACAGTTCCTCTAAGACCTGTTGATGGCCTCAGCCTGGTCCTTGGTTTATAAATAATGAGAGGGCAATAGATATGAATATGAAAGTCTTTCAGTAATACTTTCTAGTCCTGAATATGTATAACATGAAAAAAACTATTGTGGTTTGTTAGGCGGAAAAAATAGTTTATAAAAAAGCAGGTACACACGCCTGTAATCCCAGCACTCGGGAGGCAGAGACAGGAGGATTGCTGAGTTTGAGGCTTGCCTGGGCTACATAGTGAGCTGAGAGCCAGCCTGAACTACAAAGCGAGACCCTGTCTCAAAAAAAAAAAAAAAAAGCAGGTACATTTTTGTACAGATCAAGTATATAGTATGTACATTTATAGTTTTATATATATCATTATATATGTCATATATATTGAATATATATTTATGAATCTTATTTATGGAAATATTAGGTGTCTAAAGCAGCCCCAGATATATTATAAGAGTTCAAGGCCAGAGATTTAGCTCAGTGGTTCTGGCACCTGCCTAGCAAATGCAAAGTCCCTGGTTCAATCCCCAGTAACCACATAAAATGTCAGGCATGGTGACTCACACCCACCAGCAATCAGTACCACATACCACAGTGCTGGGTGTGGTGGCTCAAGCCTGTAATCCCAGCACTCAGGAGACAGAGGCAAGAGGATTGCTGAGTTTGAGGCTTGCCTGGGCTACATAGTGAACTCAGGGCCAGCCTCAACTACAAAGTGAGACACTGTCTCAAAAAAAAAAAAAGAGTTCAATAATGTTAAATCTGTTCTTCATTATAAGTTTTAACTTTAATATGTGTGAATATTCAAACTGTTTTATTTTTAAAACTGACAAATGACAAATCCTATACTTTTATGATATATATGTTTTGCTGTACATATATATTGTGGAACAATGAAATCAAGTAAATTAACTTATCTATCTCTTTAATACTTATGATTTTTTTTATGTTAGATACTTTTGTTTGTTTTTTGGGATTGAATGCAAAGCCTCCGCACTGAGCTACATAACCAGACACCTCCCCCACTTACTATAAATTTTTTTTTAATCTTTGTATTAGTTGTCTTGAAATCACTAAGCAGTCCAGGCTGGTCTCCAGTTTGGAATGACCTCCTGGCTCAGACTCCCAAGTGCTGGGATTACAAGGGTATGCTACCATGCCCAATACCATGACAATTTAAAATAATTTTAAGTGTGCTCGCTTGGGCAGCACATATACTAAAATAATTTTAAGTTATTGTAGGACAGGGTCTTACTAAGTTGCTGGGCTTGAACTTGTGATCCTCTTTCCTCAGCCTTTCAGACTGCTAAGACTCCAGATATGCACCAACATGCGTGTCTGGCATTAGATATTATTCACCATTATATGTAAATAGTGGCAGTGAACAGAAGTCTTTTTATTTTAATCTGATTATATCTTTCAAATTTTCTGAAATAATTTCCTTTTGCTAAGCAGAAAAAAAGAATACAAATATATTTAAACACCATCAACAGATATCTCTTTTTTTGCCAATTAAATTTGCTAAGCTGAAAAATTGATAATATCTGGTGGTAACAAGAATTCAGAGAAATGGGTGCTTCATATCTCACTAGGATTGGAAGAGGGGGTAGTAACACTGTTCAAGCCATATGGGGAAGGGGTCACTGGGTACTGAAAACTTTGATGGCCTAGAGAGAAGGTAAAGTATATTAGCAATTTGGAAACCAGTTTGGCAGTATCTTCCAGCCATTCCACCTCAGGCTGAAAGACTTGGTCACATATACAAGGCATTTACGAGAATGTTTACAGCAGTGTTCCTACACTTGATCTTAGCCAAAAGGCCGAGAAGCGATACAGCAGTGTTCCTTATAATAGCAAGAATATGGAAACAAGATAAATGTTCACCAGGAAGAAAATTATAATTTGATAGCTTAGGGGCCAGAGATTTAGCTCAGGGATTCCAGTGCCTGCCTAGCAAGAGCAAGGTTCTGAGTTCATCCCAGTAACCACATACAACAATACCGGGCGTGGTGACTCACACCCACCAGTAATCAGTACCACACACTACAATGCCGGGCATGGTGGCTCACATCCATAATCCCAGCACTCCAGAAGCAGAGGTGGGAGGATTGCTGAGTTAGAGGCTTGTCTGGGCTACATAATGAGTTCAGGGCCAGTCTGAACTACTAAGCCAGACCCTGTTTCAAAAAAAAAAAAATTGATAGCTACATGCTCTTATTCAATAAATATCATACAAATTGCTCTGAAGATAAAGGAACTAGAGATACATGTATAAAATTGACTAAGCCAGGGCCAGAGATTTAGCTCAGTGGTTCCAGCGCCTGCCTTGCAAGCATAAGGTCCTGAGTTTGATCCCCAGTAACCACATACAATGCTGGGTGTGGTGACTCACGCCTACCAGCAATCAATACCACATACCACAGTACTGGGCGTGGTGGCTCACGCCTGTCTTCCCAGCACTCGGGAGGCAGAGACAGGAGGATTGCTGAGTTCGAGGCTTGCCTGGGCTACATAGTGAGCTCAGAGCCAGCCTGAACTATGAAGCGAGACCCTGTCTCAAAAAAAAAAAAAATGGTTAAGCCTGAAAAGTATAAAACTACAAAAAGAGCAAGCTATAAGAATAGGGGCAGTGCAAAGTTAAAAGCATACAGAAAAGTACTACATATTGCTTATACATTAATATGCATATATACATAGTACATATGCATATATATATACACATACACACAAATATATATGTATATATGAAAAATTTAAAAACTCATGGAACTGAGAAACACCAAATTGAGGAGTTGACATTTTTAGAGAAAATATTAGATTGTGGAGGGTTAGATAGGGTACTTAAATATGTCTTCATGGTTTAAGAAAATAGATATATTTCCTCAAATATAAGAAAATGTTAAGGTCTGATAGGTAAGATGTTAGGTATGTCGGTTTTTATTATCGTATCTAGATTTAGGACTGAAATATCTCATAATAAAAATGAATGGAAGGAAGTATACCCATGCTTTGAATTAGCAATTTCCTTGCTGGTAATTTATTTATTCTGAAGATCTTCACAAATATGTGCAGGAGATTTGTTTACCAATATATGTACTGTAAATATTATTTATGATGTTAAGAAACAAGATAAAATCTGGTCTAGATATAAGGGTATAGCTACAGAGCCTTCATAACATAAAATATACTGCAGTTCTTTTTTTTTTCTTTTTTTTTTTAGACAGGATCTCACTTTGTAGTTCAGGCTGGCCCTGAGCTCACTATGTAGCCCAGGCAAGCCTCGAACTCACAGCAATCCTCCTGCCTCTGCCTCCCAAGTGCTGGAATTATAGGTGTGAGCTACTATGCCTGGCATTTGCCCTTTATTTCTATTTCCATTTTTGATTTCTCATAAAAAGAAACTATGTAATATTTAAGCTCATTTATCTGATTTCTCTCACTTCACATTTATGTTTTCAGGCGCATCCATTTTCCTACAAATTATTCAAGTTTATCCTTCTTTACAGCAGAGTAGTATTTTATTGGCTATAGATATTACATTTTCTTTATCCATTTATTTGTTGATGATATATAAGCTGTTTCTGAGAGTTAGCTATTATCAACTGTGATGCTATGTGATACATGGGTGTGTATGCATCACTGTAATATGATGTCTTTAACATTTTAGGCACCATATCTAGAAGGAGAATAGCTCAGCTAAATGGAAATTCTAGTTTTAGTTTCTTGAAGAATTTCCATACTGATTTCTATAATGATTTTATTAGTTTACATTCCCATCAACAATATAAAAGTGTTCCTTTCTCCCTTGCAACCTCATCAACATTTGTTATTATTTCATTTCATCTGAGAAGCTGTATGAATGGTTTTGTGTATTTTAAACATTTACATGTATTCTCATTGGGATTTTGATTGAGCTTTCATTAATTTTGTAAAAACCATCCAGTGAGAATTTATATCTCTATATTATCATTCCTTCCAAGAATTTGGGTTTTCTTTTCTGTCCTGTAACATTTATACTTTTCTTAAAGAAGACTCATACATGCAAATTCTTAGTATTTGATGAGCTTTATAGCTTCAGTGAACAGTTTCTTTCTATCTCGGTCTGTCTTTCTCTACCTCCATGATCTTGCTAGGCAGCTCAGGCTGGCATGTATCTTGGTTATGGCCAGGAGCTTTTGAGCCTCATACCTAGTGTCCCAAGTTCTGGGATTACAGACATGTGCCTCTGTGCCTGGCTTAGTATATCTCGTGTATGTGTGTGTGTGTGTTTTGTACCAGGGATCAAACTTGGGACCTTGAGGACCTTGGGCTTGTGAACCACTGAGCTAAATCCTCAGCCCTAGTGTCTTCTTTTCTTTTTTACTTGTTGATTCCTTCTATCTTTCTATTAACAGAAGTTGACCTTAATATAGGCTACTTCTGCATTACTTATTCTGGCTTAATGACAGAAATGTCCCAGTCACCAAGGGTGGAGATGCGAGCTAGGGTTCTTAGCAGAAAAACAAAAGCCTTTACTTCATTGGACTCCTTAGTGCTCTTAAATCAATTTATTTTCTTTTTTCTTTTCTTTTTTTTTTTTGAGACAGGGTCTCGCTTTGTAGTTCAGGCTGGCCCTGAGCTCACTATGTAGCCCAGGCAAGCTTCAAACTCAGCAATCCTCCTGTCTCTGCCTCCCGTGTGCTGGGATTACAGGCGTGAGCCACCACGTGTGGCATTGATTGTTGGTGGGCGTGTCTCCATGCCCAGCATTATATGTGGTAACCGGGGATTGAACTCAGGACCTTGCGCTTGCGAGGCAGGCGCCGAAACCACTGAGCTAACCCTCCGGCCCTCAATTTATTTTCTAATGCTCATAATGAAATATGATCCAGGCAAGCAGTTTGAAAAGTTCAGAACATTTTTCCTGATTAGTTAAAAAATACATACAGGGCTGGGGATTTGGCTGTAGTGGTACTGCACTTGCCTTGCAAGTACAAGGGCCCAAGTTTGATCCCTGGTACTGCAAAAGGATTAAAACATAAAAATGAATGAGTGAATGATAGTAATTTTGGAAATTTGAATAAAATGCTAAGATCTGTGTTAATAAATTTTCTTACTTTATATTCCCAAACTGATTTATACCGTTCAAGAAGATTTACTATGGATTGCATGTGTGTGTCCCACCAAAATTCATATGTATAAATCTTAATCCTCAAGGTGAGGGAATGAAGAGGTAGGGCCCTTAATAAGTTATGAAGCCATGAAAGCTCTGCTTTCATGAATGGTTTTAGTGACATTTTGCCCCTTTCATCCTGTGAGGACACTGTAAGAACACATCATCTATGAACCACAGAGTAGGCCCTTATTAGACATCAAATCTACTTGTGACTTGATCTAGGACTTCTCAGCCTTCAGGACTGAGAGAAATAAATTCTATTTCTTTATGAGTATTTTGTTATAGCCTCCCAAACAAACATTTTTCTTTGAAGCTACTTATAATGAGACAAAAATGTGTGCATAACAAAAAGACACAGTTCTGCTTCTAGTAGCATTTAAACTGCGTACTCATTGAATGAATGGAATTCGAAGACACAAGTCTTTCTTTGTTTTCTTTATGAAAGGAAGGATATTTCCTTTTTCTTTTTTTCAAGTACAGCGGATCGAACTCAGGGCCTTGCACTTGCGAGGTAGGTGCATGGTGCCAGTGAGCTAAATCCCCAACCATCTATCTTTTATCCTTCCTTCCTTCCTTTCTCTCTCCTTCCTTCCTTCCTTCCTTCCTTCCTTCCTTCCTTCCTTCCTTCCTTCCTTCCTTCCTTCCTTCCTTCCTTCCTTCCTTCCTTCCTTCCTTCCTTCCTTCCTTCCTTCCTTCCTTCCTTCCTTCCTTCCTTCTCTTTCTTTCGTTTGATGGAGATTGAACCCGGAGCCCCACATTGTACCACTGAGCTATACTCCTAGTCCCAGGAAGGCAATCTTTACAAGGTATTTTCTTTTTTGTTATTACTTTTGAGACAAGGTCTCATTACAATGTAGTTTAAACTGTCCCTGAACTTACTGCGTATCCCACAATGGCCTGGAACTTGAGGTGATCTTTCAGCCTCAGCCTCCCAAGGGCTAAGATTACAGACACACACCACCATTCTTGGCATGGCTTTTTAAACTGGTTTATTTCCTAGTATTATAGGTAGGAAAGCTAGTCAGACATGTGGTAAGTAGATAATTTGGGGCTGGTCCTCGGAAAGCCCACATGGAGGACAGTCAAGGAGACCTTCACTGAAAGTCAACATTACCCAAGGAGAAAACGACCGACCTATGTGAGACGATTGCTATCTCTGGAGTGCAGGTCTAAAACCTTGACCCACCTAGAAAAGTCTCCTGACTAAAGACCCTATACACTTGCTACGTGACTTCATTTCTCAGTGGATCCTCATCTAGGCAATATTGCCTAAGCAACTATATTTGCTGTAACCTTATTGATTGATCATGTTTTTGTCCATCTTGTGATTTCTCATTGTACCAACATTACCTAAATGACTGTATTTGCAATGTTACTGGTTGACTGTAACTTTGTCCTACCTTAAACCCACCTCACCTCGTGGCTTTGTTCCATAAAAGCCCTCTGAGAAGAGAGGTGGGTGGATTACCCACTTTTGTGGGCTCCCCCTTCTGTCTCTCTTAGGCAGAAGCTTTTCTCTCAATAAAGTTTTCCTACTGTAACCTCCACCATTCATTCCTAAAATTTATTCTTCGATTTTAGAGAACATGAACTCACATTTCAGGTTGGGAACTAGGCCTTGCTACCCTGTGTCACTAGGGTTTTTTTTTTTTTAATCCAAAAGTTATTTGACGTATTCTTATTTCTCCAACTAGTTTTTATAGGAACATGAGTGGGATAATGTCACTAATATCTCTTTTCATATTATTCAAATGACATAGATTTAAAAAGGAAAAAGACTTTAGAAATAGAAAACAATGGAAATGTGTATTTTCTTGAATGTAAGGCCTGAAGATTCACCACTTCCTAGGCGAACATTTTACTTCTTTGTTCAAAGCATACAATAATTAAATTTATAATGATTTAGAATAATATAGTACACATACTTTTATCTATATGGGCATATTTTTCTAAACCATGTAGATCATGAAAAAGTTACTGTCACTAGATATGCCCTTGAGTGAATTCTGACAATATCTTAGTTTTGGTTTCCTCCTCTATAAAATGAGAACTTCCTTGGGGTCTCATTTAAATGTAATCAAAGCCAATATGCCAGGCGTGGTGGCTCACACCTGTAATCCTAGCATTTGGGAGGCAGAGGCAAGAAGATTGCTGAGTTCCAGGCTTGCCTGGGCTCCACAGTGTGCTCAGGGCCAGCCTGAACTACAAAGCGAGACCCTGTCTCAAAAAAACAAAAAACAAACAATGTAATCCTTCATGGCTAAACAAGGTGTCAAATATTGACAGAGAAGGTAGAGCTTCAAGGGTTGAGAAGTTTACAGTATACATGTCAATAAATCTGCAAGTGCTGTTATTACTCAGAAACTAACCATAAAAGTAATTTCCTAAGCAAAGAGGACACATCCAGCACTTGGTTTCCTATTTTGCCACATTTTTCTATCAAAGTAACATATGCACATATAGACTTATAGAACTAGTTTTCTTAGGAGAGACTATCTTCTCCTCTTACATGGTAAATTTAATACTTTCCTTTCTCTAGATCAGCATTGTTCCATACAAATATAAAGCATATATACAATTTAAAAGTTTCTCATAGACAAAAATGTAAAAAAGAGAACCTAACTTTAACAGTATATTTCATAAAACTCAATAGTGTATAGCAAAGTATTACTACTTTGGCATGTAATTAATATAAGAAATCATTACTACATTTTACTTTTTTGTACTATCTTGGAAATCTGTATTTTACACCAAAAACACATTTCAAGTCAAATGCTGAGTTTTCATCAGCAATACTTGATCTGTACTTAATAAAATTTACAGTAGAAAAAGGAGACCTGCCCACCCATTATTTCCAGGTAGCATATATATATTTTTTTAAAGACAGGCTTTGTAGTTCAGGCTGGTCCTGAGCTATGTAACTCAGGCAAGCCTCGAACTCAGCAATCCTCTTGCCTCTGCCTCCTGACTGCTGGGATTACAAATGTGAGCCACCATGCCTGGCACTGTGGTATGTGATACAGGAGATCAAATTTAGGACCTTGTGCTTGCCAGGGAGATACCAGAACCACTGAGCTAATTCCCTGGCCCAATAACTTAGTAAGTTTTAAACTGAAAAACATTTTAATGCTCAACTCAGCCTGATAAGCAAATATATACTAAATGTTAAATATGCAGAACCAATAGAAATTGCAATAAGGCTTGGCAGATTGTATTTTCTGAAGTATGTATTTTCTACACAGTATCTACCATCCCACCAATTCTTCTTAGGATATGTTAACAATCCTCTCATCAAAATGTATGATCTAGGGCCGGAGATTTAGCTCAGTGGTTCCAGCCCCTGCCTTGCAAGCGCAAGGCCCTGACTTCAATCCCAGTAACCACATACAATGCTGGGTGTGGTGGCTCACGCCTGTAATCCCAGCACTTGGGAAGCAGAGGCAGGAAGATTGCTGAGTTCGAGGCTTGTCTGAGCTACATAGTGAGCTCAGGGCCAGCCTGAACTCCAAAGCGAGACCCTGCCTCTAAATAAATAAATAAATAATATATGATCTATGCCCCATCCCCAAGAAACTGAGTGGGCTTTTATGATTGTTTTGACTAGTTAAGAGTCCAGCAGCAGTGACTCTGAGAATTCCAAGGTAAGGGCATGAAAGGGATGGTTCCCTGCACCCATTCTGCTGGAATTCTCTCTCTTGAAGCTGCTGTCAGTCACGTAAGCAGGCCAGGCCAAGAGGAAGCCAGAGTCGCCCACCAGGAGAGGCTGCAGGGGAGGTTGCTGAGCCTTCGTGAAGAGTCTAACTCTGATCAGCCCAGCTGCTCCAACCCTCTGCCTGTTCCTACCATTCCAGCACCAGCCACTATTTGAGCACAACCCAATTAGGGACCTTAAATTAGATCCTCCCCATGAGTCCTTCCAAAATTCATGACCCACAGAAACCATGCGAGATAATAAAATGACTGCTGTTCTAAGTTTCAGCTGATATGTATGCAACGATAGAAACTATAACACAAGGCATTATTTCTCAGTGACATTTTGGTCCCCCTCTCTGGAACTCAGCTTCTTTCTTTTTCTCTCTCTCTTTTTTTTTTCCCTGGTCAACTCCGGGCCTTTGCTAAACTTTGTCCCCAGTCTTTTTACATTTTTTTACAATTGTGACACAAAGTCTTTCTAAGTCATTAAATTGCTCAGGCGGGGCTTGAAATTGCATTTCTCCCGGAGTGTGCCACCACACCCAGCTGGAATTCAGTTTCTTAATTTGAATGCTGTCTAAAATCCCTTGCAGTACAAAGATCCTTTTATCTACTTTATGCCTCAGTTTAACCATTTGAAAAGTTCTGCTAGTAGCCAATTTAGTCTTGCTCAGTTTCAAAACAATTTCATCAGGAGTTCAAAATCCTCTATCATCTTTACACTTTGCATTTGCAAAGCATTTCTAACTTTTTAAAATTCCTTTATCTGTACTGTTTCATGTAATCTTCCCAACAGACCTATGAGATAAGTAGGATGGGTATTAATAAGTGAGAAGTAATAAAATAAGGTGACATGTACACTAGCTGCTTAAATAACAGACTGGAAGAAGTAGAAAGCTCCTCAGTCGTAATTCTTTTTGAAAGATAAAGAAACTAAGGTATGGCAATTTTAGACAACTTGATCACATTCAAATAGTTAATAAAAGAATTAAATCAAAAGTAAAGTCTTCTGATTTTGGTTTAAGTTATTAAATTTTTGCTCAGTTTTCCTTTACCTTAATGCTCGGCTTATGTCCAAATTTATTTCACCCTGAGACATGCAAAATTGTATGGAGCTTGACAGAAGCCTGCTGTTCTTATGTTAATCAGAAAATTTCTCTTTCTTCTTATTTGCTGTCTTTAAAACTTTGTTGATGTCTGAAACATTTCACGAAAGTGTTTCATTTCAATGTTAACTCCAACACAAGTGATGATAATTATGTTCCAAAGTTTAGAAAATTATGCACAAATTATCAATTAAGCAAATGCTTCAACAGTTATATGCCTCATCAAGAGAAATTATGCAAACTGTGGTAGAATGACAATTTCACACAAGATGTTTTTATTTATTACATCTCCTAAATTGTTGTGGATAATTTCCAATAACTTTATCAAAATATTACACCATTTACATTCCAGATGAAAGTTTGTGATTGGAGATTTTTCTGAAATATGTTGTAAACATGACAACCCTATGTCATTTTGATGCATAGACATGAAGTATGAACAGTTTATCAAATTCAGTGTATCTACAACTCTTCTCATTATATTTGCTACAAATCTGCTCAGTGCTCATTTTGCTGGTTAATATTATCAGGTGCCCACTCATCTGAGCTGAAAACTTTGAGATTAATTCTTTTTTTTTTTTTTTTGGAGACAGGGTCTCGCTTTGTAGTTCAGGCTGGCCCTGAGCTCACTATGGTGCCCAGGCAAGCCGCCGCAAACTCAGCAATCCTCCTGTCTCTGCCTCCCAAGTGCTGGGATTACAGGCGTGAGCCACCACATCCAGCATTGTGGTATGCGGTGTTGATTGTTGGTGGGTGTGTCTCCACGCCCAGTATTATATGTGGTTTCCGGGGATCAAACTCAGGTCCTTGCGCTTGCGAGGCAGGCGCCGGAACCACTGAGCTAACCCTCCGGCCCTTGAGATTAATTCTAATGTTGTCTTCTTTCTTGTGCTGTGTTCTACACCATGTGTAATATGCCACCAAGCCCCAATAATTCTGAAACAGCTTCTAAATCTTTCAATTTCCATTCTAATTTAAGTCCTTATTCAGACAGCAATAAAGCATTGGAATAGCTTGAAGAAGCTGTATATAAGAATTGCATACACAATACTCTTGAACTTGTTTAGAGTGACTGCTCCATTTTACTCAATTCAATAAAACAAATTTTTATGGAGGACCTACCATGTGCTAAACAATTTGCTAACAAAGATAACTCTGAAACATGATTCAGGTCCTTATGAGACAGATGGTAAGAGAAGTAATTACAAGGTAGTAAGAGGCAGAGTAAAAAAACACCCATGATGCAGGCACCATTTATCTGAAGAAATTCATTCACATGCAGAGGCTTCAGAGCACTTTTGCTGATTTGAAGACAGAAGAGTATTAGAAATGTGTTGCAGACAAAGGAATAACTTATGAAAAATTATAAACTTGGCTTCCTGGTTAAACAACATGTGATGCAACCTCTCTAGCCCAAATTGTTTTGTTTTGATACCGGGGATCGAACTCCTGACCTTGTGCTTGCTAGGCAGGCACTGGAACCACTGAGCTAAATACCTGGACAAATTCTTAACATCTATAAATATAAAAGGAAAAAACATGTAGCTGAATTTAAAATCAGGACAAACAACTGCTTAGGAAGAAAGGGAACAGAGAGAACATGAATGGGATGTAAAGCTTTGGGTTTGCCAGGCTCTGGGTCTGGAAGCTAAGGTGGTTCTGCAGGGTAAAGGGAGCTAAATAGAATCCACCCAAGAAATCCACCCTCAGTGGCTGGGATGACCGACACCCCCGCCCCAGTCTAGGAGAGAGGCTAATGGGGAAAAAAAAAAAAAAAACAACTGTGCACAATTTGTAAGGGTTATGGCTTTTGGAAAGCTATAGGTCTAGGATGATGGGAGGACATTTCCTCAAACCTTGGAACAAGTTGGGCCACCACTGGATAGCATCTGACAACACCCTGGATATGCTTTCATAAAATCTGATTGCACTCGGTAGTCCCTGGGGGAGGGTGAAAATAACAGAAACTGCCAGAGAGAATGAGTTAAAGACAGGAGGATGAAGACTCAGTCCCTTGTCATTCAACAGAGCCTCTGAGCCACAGAGATCTAAAGCCGAGAAAGATAAACTATAAATCAGTAATCTGACAATAAACTCACTGCAGGCACTGATAACCTATGGAATAGTCTCTCAAAGATTTTAAAATATATATATATCAGGACGTTCAAGCAGAAGAGCAAAATAATAAACTTTATTCAAGACAGTGAAATTACCAATAAAAATAAACAGAAAAGAAACAAGCACATGTGGATATGGAAATGCAATCAGTTAAGCACTTAAAAACAGAACATTTAAGAGCCAGAGATTTAGCTCAGTGGTTCTGGTATCTGCCTATCAAGCACAAGGTCCCTGGTTCACTTGCTGGTAACCACATACAACAATACTGGGTATGGTGACTCACACCTACCAGCAATCAGTACCACATACCACAGTGCTGGGCTTGGTGACTCACACCTGTTATCCCAGCACTCAGGAGGCAGAGGCAGGAGGATTGCTGAGTTGGAGGCTTGCCTGGGCTACATAGTGAGCTCAGGGCCAGCCTGAACTACAAAGCGAGACCCTGTCTCAAAAAACAAAACACAAAACAAAACAAAACAAAACTCAGAACATTTAAAAATATAATAGATGGAACAAACTGTAGCTCAGGCACTGTTAAAGGGACAATCTGTTGAATTAAAGGGGTCCTGATGAACTTTCCTAAAACAGAGCACAAAGTGGAAAAAAAAGGTAAGAGTTAATATGAAAACCCTTAGGAGACATGAAGGAAAAAGGTAATGGAAGAGAAACACCAGTTAAAGGTGCAATGACTGAGCCAGACAGAGTGGCACATGCCTGTAATCCCAGCACTCTGAGAGAATGAAGCTTGTGAATCACAAACTAGCCTGGGCAAAAATTCAGAAGGGCTCAAGGTGTAGCCCAGTGGTAGAACATCCCTGGGTTCAATCCCCTGTACTGAAAACAGAAAAAAGATGTGATAGCTGATAATTTTTCAAGACTAAAGACAAGAGTCTTATGATCAAAAGTGCGAAATACCAAAAATGATAAAAGGCTGTACAGCTTAGACAGAGTGAAGTGAAATTGTGAAGCATCAATGATAAAGAGAAATTTGAAAAAAGTAATTACAGAGAGAAAAGATGACAATTGGTCTAATAGCGTTTTCAGACATTGAAAGACAATGGAGCAAGAATGAGGGGAAAATTGCTGCAATCTAGACATTTATACCTTGTTAAGATATCATTTAAAAATAGGGTTAATACTAGGAGAATTTCTCACCCATCAACTTAGTAAAAGAATTACTAAATGATATATTTCAACAAAAACAAAAGTAACCCCAGAGGGAAAAGCATGGTACATAATAATAGTGAAAATAGAAATTGACAAAATAGTTCAGCAAATTTAATCCTCTATTGACTAATAGATAACAATTAATTTATTGTCTTAAAAAAGTGAAAATATTGATATGTGGTGGCACATGCCAACAATCCCAGGTGCTCAGGAGGTCGAGCCAGGAATATTCCAAGTTTGAGGCCAGCTTGGGCAACTCAGCAAGACCCTCCAAATAAAATTAAAAGGGTTGGGAAGTGCCTAACATATGTGAAGCCCTGGGTTAAATCTCCAATACTGTATAATAATAATTAACAAGAGTAAAAGCAAACTCTAGATAACAACATATGTATTAGAGGGAGAGGAGTCATTCAATAGATAAGGAGATCTATATTATGTTCAAGAGGGAATAAAATGTTGAGCTACTTTAGATTTTTTTTTTTTTTGCTTTTTGAGACAGGGTCTCGCTTTGTAGTTCAGGCTGGCCCTGAGCTCACTATGGTGCCCAGGCAAGCCGCCGCGAACTCAGCAATCCTCCTATCTCTGCCTCCTCCCGAGTGCTGGGATTACAGGCGTGAGCCACCATGTCCGGCACTGTGGTATGCGGTGTTGATTGCTGGTGGGCGTGTCTCCACGCCCAGCATTATATGTGGTTACCGGGGATTGAACTCAGGACCTTGCGCTTGTGAGGCAGGCGCCGGAACCAATGAGCTAACCCTCCGGCCCTACTTTAGATTTTTTTAAGAAAAACATAATTGTGAGTGTAAACTTATAATTGTGAGTAAGGGTAAGAACTAAAATTACAGAAATGCAATATAGTATTCGCAAACAAGTAGAAGTGAGGTAGGATATAAGAAATAAACACAGGTAGAAAGGAGACAAGAAAATGTTGTAACTAAAAATTATACATTTTTTGGTACCAAGGTTTGAATTCAGGACCTTGTGTTTGTGAGGCAGGTGCTGCAGCCACTGAGCTGTACCCCCAGCCCTAAAAATACTTTAAAGAAAACTGCGTCTTGTGGAACTCAGTCGAAGTTACCAAAGGGGATCCACACTAGCCTTCCCTTCATTAATTTATATTCTATTCTTTGCAGACTTGCCACACCCAAATTCCTTCAGAATTCTCTAAGTCCATTAATTGGTTTAAGTTAAAAACAGTAATGAAGGGGAACCTCATTCTAAGATAAATAAACAGGTTGAGAGAATTCAAAGAATGCTTAAATTATCTATCTTAGAAAAAACAACAGTAGGCTCATGCCTGTAAAATGGACCAATACCCTTCTGGGGAGTGGGCTACCTTTTCTTTGTGTTTCTATTCCTCTTACGAGAAGCATAGCTGGGGATTTACCTCAAGTGGTACTGTGCCTACCTTGGAAGCACAAGGGCCCAAGTTTGATACCTGGTACCATAAAACAAAACAACAACAAAAAAAGAGAAGTATAAATGTTCTCAGTTCCAGGAAATAATGTCTTGTTCTTTCTATCTCCCATGTACTCTATTTCTTTGAGTATGCACTTTTGTTGTTGTTTTTCAGTACTGGGGATCAAACTCGGGCCCTTGTGGGTCCAAGGTTGGCACGATACCACTTGAGCTAAATCCCTGCCCTTTGTTATTTTGTTTTTTGAGACAGGGTCTCGCTTTTTAGTTCAGCCTGGCCCTGAGCTCACTATGTAGCCCAGGCTAGTCTGGAATTTACAGCAATCCTCCTGCCTCTGTCTCCCCAGTGCTTGGATTACAGGCATGAGCCACCATGCCCGGCATTGTGGTATATGGTACTAGGGATTGAACTCAGGACCTTGTGCTTGCAAGGCAGACACTGGAACCACTGAGCTAAATCTCCAGCCCTGAGTATGTACTTTTAAATTTCTGCCTAATAAATCCCTTTAGAGCACTTACTAGTATATTCTAAAATTATTTTTTCACAGTGGGAGTCAGTGAACCTGTGAATTTATTCTACAAGTAGGTTGGGTTAGATTTCTTATCTCATTGGGAACCTCCTTGGACCCTGTCTGTTAACATTGCAAAGAATACAAAACAAAAGCAAAAAAAAGAAGGGGAAAAGATTGTAAGTAGCATATAAAAGCTAAGAATATAAAATTGGCCCAAACACATCAGCAATTATCAGAATATTTACAGATGAGCTCAGCAAATCAGAGAAACTAGCACATTAAGTAAATAAAACAAGGTCTAGCTATATAGCACTTCTAAAAATCATAGCTAAATAACACTGACATTTTAAAAATAAATAGCATTATTTCATGAACTTTTATTCAACTCAGCATAGTTTCAAACTGATAAAATTACAAAGAGAAATTTAATACCTGTAATTTATACTATGAGAATTTAATACAATTTTTATGATTTATATCAGTACAGTGCATATCCAAATCAGTATGTACTAATTCATTTTCTGTTGCTGTAATACCTACAACTGGTTACACAGTTTTAGAGGTTTCTGAGCATGGTACTGACATCCGTTTGGCTCTGGGGAGGCCCTCATGGTAGGTGGTATCACAATGGCAAAAGAATGTGCAGCTATCACCTTATGAGTTGTAGGTATTACAGCAACAGAAAATGAATTAGTACATACTGATTTGGATATGCACTGTACTAATATAAATCATAAAAGTTGTATTAAATTCTCATAGTATAAATTACAGGTTATAAATTTCTCTTCGTAATTTTATCAGTTTGAAACTATGCTGAGTTGAATAAAAGTTCATGAAATAATGCCATTTATTTTTAAAATGTCAGTGTTATTTAGCTATGATTTTTAGAAGTGCTATATGAGACAGGAAGCCAGAAAATAGGGAGAGGCCAGTTTGGCATCTTTGTAGCAACTCTTTATGAGAACTAACTTGATAAGATCAGCATTATTCCCTTTTAAAGGCTCCCAGTGAACTAAATACCTTGTACTAGGCTTCATTTCTTTTTGACAAACTTTCCTTTCTATAAGTTGATTATTTCAAGGATTTGTTATAGTAGTGGAAAGCTCACACTGCACATACAAATTTTGTTAATTTCACATATACATTTTATGAATTTTCACAAGGTGGATATTACCTCATAAGCATCATTCATCTCAAATAACAGAACATTGTCAATGCATCAGAAAGTACTTGTATTCAGTCACAATATAGTGAGAGGGAACATTCCTTTTCCCCTAATGCAGCAATTACTCTGATGCTGCACCATATATATTGTTTTTGCAGTACTGGCATTCGAACTCACAATTTTGCACTTGCAAGGGAGGCAGCAGTGTCTCTGAGCTAAATCCCTGGCCCTACCATATATGCTTTTTGCTTCCTTCTTACTATCATAGCATTAATTCTCTGTTCTGTTTAGTGTTGACCCCATCTATTTACATCTTCATATATTTATTTACATGTTCATTTATTTTATTTTCTAGGGTTAGTACTTAGACCAATCTTTTGTTTCCTAGCACTATTGTTTAGGATTAAACTTTTCACATAGATTTTTTTCAGTGGGGATGGTTGGAAATTAAATTTTGCATCTTGCCCTGTTTTTTTAAAAAGTTGAATCATGGGCCCGAGGGTTAGCTCAGTGGTTCTGGCGCCTGCTTCGCAAGCGCAAGGTCCTGAGTTCAATCCCCGGTTACCACATACAATGCTGGGCGTGGAGACATGCCCACCAACAATCAACACCTTATACTACAATGCCGGGCGTGGTGGCTCACGCCTGTAATCCCAGCACTCGGGAGGCAGGGACAGGAGGATTGCTGAGTTCGCGGCGGCTTGCCTGGGCACCATAGTGAGCTCGGGGCCAGCCTGAACTACAAAGCGAGACCCTGTCTCAAAAAGCAAAAAAAAAAAAGTTGAATCATAATTACTATAAAGTTCATTTCTAATAACTTGAAGCTTTGGATCTCATTTGCTCTGGTTTTTTTATTCACTTTAATTACTTCATATACATGCGTGGTTATTTTGGATTGAAGGTTAGGTTTTTTCATTGTCTTTTTTAAAAATTGATTTTATTGGTACATTTATATGCATATCATGATCACACTCAACACTGAGAAATTTGTACCAGTATATGACACAACTTAATTCTCAATTTTTCTCATTCCCCTGCCCACCCTACAAGCTCATCCATGCCCTACATTGTCTTTTTTTTTTTTTTTTTCAGAACCAGGGATCAAATTTTGGCAATGTCTTTTTCTTGAGACAGGGTCTCACTGTGTAGTTCAGACTGGTCTTAGACTCATTATGTAGCCCAGGCTGCCCTTGAACTCCTGGAAGTTCTCTTGCCTCAGCTGCCTGAGTGCTGTGATTACAAGTGTTCACCACCACACCTGGCAAATGTCAGAATTCTTGTGTAAAGTATTATAGTGATAATCTGTGTGTCTGGCTTAGAGTAAAGGAGTTATCTTTCTCCAGAATTTACTTTTCCTTTTGGCAGAGAATTAAAGTAGGTGAAAATTACTTTCATCCAGGATGGAACTGAGCTGATTTGAAGACAGGTTTTAATTTTAGAAAAGCTGTAAGCTCCAGCCGGTTGTGGTGGTGCACACTTGTAATTCCAGCACTTAGGAGGCCAAGGCAGAAGGACTGCCATGAGTTCGGGCTACAGAGTAAGTTCAAAGCCAGCCTAAACTACATAGAGAGACCTTGTCTCAAAAAATTTAAAAAACAAAACAAAACTGTAAGCTGCATTTCTTAAAGGTTCTAACACCTCAACACTGTCACATAGGACCAGGCTTCTAGCACATGACTGCTTGAAGGACACATTTAAACTTCAGCAAAATCTAAAAATAAATACGTAGCATGTATATGTTGAATTTATAATCTAGAAGTTTTGTAAGACACAATTAACAATTTGCTTAAATATTTAATATAAAGTTTTGTGCCTAAGAAACAGACGTTATATATTTTCAATATCCAGTGCATTATGTGAGACCAGTATAATGCTAATACCAAAGAAGGACAAGAATAACATGGGAAAAGAAAAAATTAGTATGTGAGACCAGTATAATGCTAATACCAAAGAAGGACAAGAATAACATGGGAAAAGAAAAAATTAGTAACGGTAATTTATAGCCAAATAGGCTTTACTGTAGTAATGTAAAGACTATATAAGGAAATATATTAATCTATGTGTTATATGGATGTACCAACTCTCCACAATAAATGTAAATACTATGTGCTACAAATATGTACTAAAAATATTGAATAAAAGGAAAAAAATCCTAACCTTTGCCAGGAAAATGCATGAAAGTTACTTCTATCGATGTAATGCACCACAATAACAGATGAAAAGAGAAAAACATGTATCAGTTCAATAGATTCAGAAAATTAAAAATCAAAATTAATCCATGATTAAATTCTTCAAGTACATCTGTCATATTTTTTAAAAAAGGAATATTGGCAAAATTTTGATAATTATTTAAGCTAAGTGATGAAAATTCATTACATTAGCCTATCTACTTTTGTGTTTGGGCCAAAATTTTTGTAATAAAAATTTAAATGCCTAAAGGTAAAAAATAACCTGAAGAGTCGGAGATTTAGCTCAGTGGTTCCAGGAACTGCCTAGCAAGCACAAGGTCCCTGCTTTGAGCCCCCATAACCACATACAATAATACTGGGCGTGGTGGTACACGCCCACCTGCAAACAGTACCCCATACCACAAATGCCAGGCTTGGTGGCTCAAGCCTGTAATCCCAGCACTCAGGAGGCAGAAGCAGGAGGATGGCTAAGTTCGAGGCTTGCCTGGGCTACATAGTGAGCTAAGGTCCAGCCTGAAATACAAAGTGAGACCCTGTCTCAAAACAAACAAACAAACAAACAAACAAACAAACCCTGAAGTAAATATTGCAACATGGTGGGTGGGTGTATAGGTATTTGGTGTATTATTATTTATTGTAATGAATGGGGAAAGGGAATGCTACCATAGATCCCTGCAGTGGGTTTACAGTCTCCTATGAGGCACTACAACACAAGCTGCTAAGAATAAAGAAAGGGGACATAGAGAGAACTGGGTCTTGGGTCTGATCCACGCTGCTCTGGGCAGCAAAGACAAAGGGCACCAAGGGCACTCAGTATTTATTGATTATAAGAATGGCAGCATGAGCAGCGTATGCTTTGAAAACATCTAGTGACACAGTGTGAAGTGTCTGGAAACATCTGGCTGGAAGCATCTGAAGATGGCTGATATGCAAGCAGGAATACCTGATAAGCAGACAGAGGTAGCATATATGCAAACTGGGATGTAAAGGCAGAAGGCAATGCTTATCTTGATTGCTGAGACTAGGTTGCAATTAACCAGAGTCTGCTAATACTGAGCAGAGATGTCTGCTACAATTTATAGTTTTTATGTTAGGGGAAGGGGAAAAAAATGAGAATTAAATCATGTCATATACTGGCACAAATTCTCAATATTGAGTGTAATCATGATGTGTTTATATAATGTACTAATAAAAATTTTTTTTAAAAGTTACAGCAAAAAAAAGTCAGTGAAAGATAAAAGTCAGAGAGTGCAAAAGAGCAAGGTTTCTCTGTGCAGATAAATAATTTTTTTCTAGGGTCAAGAAACAGGGGTAGAGCTGGGTATGGTGGTACATCTTTGTAATCCCAGCACTTGGGAGGCTGAGGCAGGAGGACTGCTGCATGTACAAGGCTAGCTTGGGATACATCATGAGCTCAAGGCCAGACTAAACTATACAGTAAGACCCAGTTTCAAAAAACAAAACATAATAAAAACAACAAAAATAAGTAAGGGTAAGGGGCCAGAGATTTAGCTCAGTGGTTCCGGCGCCTGCCTCGCAAGTGCAAGGTCCTGAGTTTGATTCCTGGTAACCACATTCCTGGTGACTCACACCCACCAGCCATCAATACCACATACCACAGTGCCAGGCATAGTGGCTCACGCCTGTAATCCCAGCACTCGGGAGGCAGAGACGGGAGGATTGCTGAGTTCGAGGCTTGCCTGGGGTACTTAGTGAGCTCAGGGCCAACCTGAACTACAAAGGGAGACACTGTCTCAAAAAAAGAAAAAAAAAAAAGTAAGGTTAAATAATACTGAGGAAGTAAAAAAACAAGGTCTTTTCAGGGTTTTGTGTACCCCAATAAGAAAATTAGGCGTCCTGCTGTAGGTAAAAGAAAATGACTGAAGCATTGGGA
>PVIC010026955.1:0-17237 GCA_004025085.1 Thryonomys swinderianus
GATTCAAATATATTTCTGGAATTTTTTAACTTACAATATGCAATAGAATCAACTGTGTTCCTAATGCCTTCAAACATACAAGGTGAAATAGAAATATCAACCATCACCTAATTTTTTTGAATCTCTATTGGCAGGTTATACATGCACATCATGATCACACTCAACACTGAGGATTTTTACCAGTGTAGGATATGCCTTAATTCTCATTTTTTCCATTCTCCTACCCACTTAACCACCCCCAATCCCTACACACACAAGCTTTGTTTCCCTCTTTTCACCTTCACGTTTTTTCCTTCCCCTCATTCCTTGTCCCTACCCCCATTTCCCTTTGAATATTTTCTATTTCACAAAATCTATCATACACTCTAGAATTCATCTACATTTTCAGTTTCTCATACCAGATAAAAGATAAGTATTTACACATTATCTAATTTTTTAATCTTTATTGGTACATTGTATATACACATCATGATCATTAATTTTTAAACAATAATTTCCTAAACAAGTTGATGATCCCTTGAGAATGTACAGATCAGCATTTTATTCATTCACCCACACATCCCAGCTGGAAAATACATTTGTTTTAGTCTCATTCTGGATTAAAATACTTTAAACTGATGCACACATATTTTTAAGAAGTATTGTGGTAAGACTTTCATCAATATTAATTTAAGCCTTTATTTCCAAAATGTTCTGGCCTCTGTAATTATCCATCTTGACCTTTAGAGAGAGAGAATATAAATTTAAAGCAGAGATGTAAAGCTACAGGGGTCAGGGATTATTAAATGTGCTCCATGAACAATTAGTTGCTATGCAACAAGCTTTGAACAGTAACAAATATTTTTATGAAACAGCATTCTTCTATATCCTAGCTAAACTCAAGCATCATATGTATACACTTCTTACATAGATAAGAGGTATTCGGTCTTGACCCGATTCTGATCGAGTCTTAAAGCACTATGAACATGCTCCTGGTTACAGAGAAAGGTACGTGACTACAAATTATGTACCACTGCGGGCTCTGTGCGACTGTCTTGTCTGTCTACACAGAAGCTGGTAATTTGAACATTAGTGTTAGAGTCTCCTTATCATCCGCCTTGAGAAACTCATAACAGCACAAGCCTCTTGTTTCTGTAAAACAAAGCATTTATGTTTTAGCAAAATTAAGCTAAATATACTGATAAATTTTCATTGACTCAAAATATGAATGACAATACATAATTCATTGCTAAGCTTTTTTGAAATCTCCGTGTTTATGTCATGGGCACATGAGCAAACCCACATCGGTGTCGGGCTGCGGAAAGTAAGACGTGGGTTTGCAGTAAGAGAAGTTGCTTGGCTTCTGCTCTGAAGCCGGGGGCTGCTGGCGCCTCGGAGCACACGCTAGACGCACCTGACAGCCACGGGACCATTTCACGCGGCACAGGCGTGACTTCAGACACGGCTCAGCGCTCCTTCTCTCCCTTTCTTTAGTCCACACTGATACTTTTCTCTGGGAAAAAATAACCATACGGTATTGTGTGATTTTATTTCTTAAAAATCCTCAGTATAAAGACATTTTTAAAAATCTGTAAATATGTAAGAACGGCCCTATTTTCTCTGTCACCCCCGCATACAAGTGTGGCTTTCATGTTCACCAGGCTTCGCTCATCTGCCCACCAAACTCCTAGCCGAAACCTAGGGCACGATGCAACTGCATCAAGACTCGGCCTTCCAGAGGAGCACTGGGTCACGAAGGCTTGGCGGGCATAGTCGGGATGGGTGCCAACCCGAGAGCCCGCCAGAGGACCTGTCCACCCCTCCACCACGAGGAATCCCGTAAGCAGACACCACCAGCGCGGCGAAGCCTGGTCCTCCCAGATGAAGACTCCTCCAACCCCCTTGACTGTGGGCATCCCGGGCCTAGAACTTGCTTTCTTTGTTTTTATTTAAAAAATGAAATGTAATAAAAATACAAGAAGAATGTTCACTAATACACTATCATCATCTTCAAAGTAGTTACTCAAAGTACAAAATGTAGCCAGGCGTGGTGGCTCACGCCTGTCATCCCAGCACTCGGGAGGCAGAGGCAGGAGGATTGCTGAGTTTGAGGCTTGCCTGGGCTACATAGTGACTCAGGGCCAGCCTGAACTACAAAGTGAGACCCTGTCTCAAAAAAAAAAAAAAAAATTCAAGGTACAGTCAAAAAGACTGTGAAATGAAAAAAGCAGTATAAACAATTAAGAGAAACTAATGATATAAATGAAACAAATTAGAATATATATTAAAATAGTATGAGTTCTCTTATATGAGAAAAAAATATACACACACAAATAAAGAGAAAAATATAAGATAGATATATAGGAAATAGGGAGTTCTAATAATTTCCCAAATTACTTATCAACTGTTTTAAAAATGCTTTAGGCAATACATTTCTGTTGTTTATAAGTGACCTGGTTTAAGGTGTTATTTTACAGTAGCCCAGGCTAATATCATAATGAATCAATGAGTAGAAAAAAATACACATGAAGATAAATACATATTAAATTATATTTCCCCAGAAGTATCTTAAATAACTACTGTTTTAATGTTATATAATGTTATATGCATGACACACATGAAATACAAATTTTAATTGAAAACACTGGGATTTAAATCAAGGAAACTAGCTGGCATTTCAGACCTTTCTCTACCAGACATTTAGTCTTAGGGAAATCTTTTCTTCCTTTTAAATTTTTTGAACATCTATAGAGTAAATACATTAATATCTATCGAGCTTGATTTTCACACGGCTTTGCTTGAAAGAATAAAGTAATAATTCATTTGTAAGTTACATTTGATGTGTCTAATGCTGACACAAGTCAGATGGAGATAGAAACATAGGGCAGAGAACCACCAGACTTCAGGGGGAACTGAAGAGTTTTCCTGCCTAAGCTTATTCACTGTGTGAAGATACTGTCTCATGGGGACTACTATGAAATAGGGGTCAGGGAGATTCTGGGGATTACAGGAGGCCTGCAGGAGAATGGTAAGAATGTGTGTGTTCAGGGAGCTATAAAGGCGAAACAGAGTAAGAGGAGAGACCCTTTTTGGAAGCCATCTTGGAAGCCATCTTAGGGGCAGGCTGAGCCTCATCTTCCCTGGAATGAAGTGGTTAACAGAAGACAGGTTTGCCAAAACTAGGGGCAGATTCGCTGAAGGACTTTGACTTTATAGTAAACAGACCATGATAGTTAAAAAAAAAAAAATGAAGGAAACATGCAAGGAAAAAGAGAGAAGGAAAAAAGGAAAGAAAAAGTGAAGGGAAAAAGAGACAGGAAAAAAGAAATGATAAGATCAAAACAGGAAAGACAGTAGCAAAAAGGAGAAACGGAAGAAGAGAAGAAGGGAGGAGGTAGGGTACGTTAAAGGAAGGATAATTAGGAAACAGACAACAAAAAGCGAGAGGTCTGCACTAAGTGTTCTACGACTTGGAAGCCATCTTGGGGGCAGGTTGAGGCTCATCTTCAGTCACTCTGCGCCACACCATTTGCGAGAAATCTAGCTGAGTACGTATGGCCGCCATACACACTTCCATCTATACTATGCATATTAAAAGTTTGGAGAATTTATCTAGCATGTTAGAGTCATGGTGTGAAAAAATCAAGTTTGAATTCAGTTCTCAGCTGTCATTTCATACCCTTTTAACTGTGCTGTGCTCTATTTCATTTCAACCTGAAAGACTTTTGTGAGAAAGAGTGGAAATACATGACCATATTAAGAACTACTCCAGCCACCACTGTCTCAACATCATCCATGTTCTGTCCTGAAGCACAAAATGTATCAGAGAGAAAAACATAATCAATACAATCAAAGGTACAAGACTATTCTAACTCATCACTTCTGAGAGTGGCTTTAGAAAATTCTTATACATACAAATAAATATGTAAGGGCCAGTATCCTCAGAAATTTGACAAAATCAAGTAAGAAAGGCAATTTCACCATCTGCTTAGACAAGTGGGGAGAATTATATCCTGAACTGTACCCCATGTCCTTGGCATATATCCATTTTGTCAGCTGAAGAACTGTACAAATTTCTCAAGGGCTTCTCTATGAGATCCTTGGATTATATTATGTGATTTTGTTATCTCTATGTCAGAATTTCCTTAAAAATTTTATTTAGAGCATAAATATGTATTAATGAAATAAATATATAAAATTATATTGAGAAATGGAGATTATAATCAAGAAATACAGAGTATTAACAAAAATGAGAAATGCCAGTGATTTTTCCCAATTCGCCTCAAGATGGAAAATTGGACTCCTTTTTACTTGAATAACTTTGCCCAGCCCAGCAGGGTCCTGATGGTTTTTGGATTTCCCTGGACCTGAGAATCTGGGGTCACACATTTGGCTTGGGAGTGTCCCCTAGTTCGCAAGTCAAAGCAGAAGCTGGGTCATAACTTACAAAGCACAAAATCATGAGTGGCAACAGCCTCTTCTTCATTTTATATTGTGAACAACAACTAATAACCAGACAACTAGAACAAAGAAACTAGGATATAAATCTTCCTTCTGGTCCAAATAGATTTGGCTAAATGGTTTCTTTTTTTCAAAATTTCAAAGGAATTACTAATTTAGATTCAACTCTGTGTTATTTTCTTTTGCAGTGAATTGCCTTACTCTTCTCTCTATAAATATCTTTGTTTCATTTCAGGTTGATTCTAGTTAGCACATCAGAATATAAATGAGTGTTGCAGATAATCATAATTCAGTAGCAAGAAACTTTTTCAGTTTTCTCCAGAAAAGGACTTTAAAAACCCCAAACTGTATGCAGCTACTGTCTTTTGCTTTTCTTACCATTACATATAGTTTTCTATAGGCAAATAAGGATCTCAATCAGCCAGCAGCATTACCTTGACTTGAAATTCTGCCTTGATAAATATTCAGCCAATCCCTTCCATAAACTCCCTCTTGTTGCCTCTTTTCAGGCACATTGTCGTTATAAACATTCCATTAATTCCATTTTGCTGCCCATGCTCTGCCCTATAGTCTTTCCTTTCCAGAAATACACCCCTTGAGTAACCAGCCACCTCCCAGGATCAGCCCAAACCCACGCTGACCCCCTCCCGGATGCCCTGCAGGGATCCATCTCCCTCTTGTCTTGATGTCTCCAGGTAGCTCACATGCTGAATGTCACACAGCCCAGGATGCTGCCATGGTTTACACAGAGAAATGAAACGCACCACTTAACTTACCGTCTGCTCATACTGTTCCTCCTGCCAATTAGAGTATCAGTTATCCTGTTCTTAGCTTCTTGAATGTCTTCACTACTCTTTTTATAAGGCTGTACCCATGCACATTTCTAGTGGTGTTCAAAGGTCCCTTCTTCTCCACATCCTCACCAACAGTTACGTCCCTGTAATAAAAGCCACACTAGGGGACAGGGGTTTAGCTCAAGTGATACCGTGCCAACCTTGGACGCACAAGGGCCCGACTTTGATCCCTGGTACTGCAAAAAAATATAAAAAAAAAAAAGCCACAGTAACAGAGATGAAGTGATGGCTCATCACTGTTTCAATCTGCATTTCTCTGATGATTAGTGGTGTTGGGCAGATTTTAGACATTTTTGCCAGTGGCTCTGTCTTCTTTGATTAACGTCTGTTTTAAGCTCTGGTTCTCTTCCTTTGCCTGCGTCTCTGTCTCTCCAGTCCTTGGAACTGAGCGCAGGGCCTTCATACCGATCTTCATCCCCACACCTTTTACTTTCCTTGTACTTTTCTTTTGAGATAGGGTCTCACTAATCTGTTGAGTTGCTCAGGCAAGGCTCGAATGTGCCTCTTTCTGCCCCGGGCTCCCACAGGGCTGCGATTACAGACAGGAGACACCGCAAAGCTCCGAACTCACTCTGCAGTCTCACTGGTCAGCTTTCGAGGAGCTGGGATCCGACACCTGAGAGGCATAACTTACAAGAGAAAATGGTTTAACTCACTGTCAACTGTCAAGATCCAGCCCTGGACAGCCAGCTCCGAAGACGGGAACATCACCGTGGAGGCACAGGGAGGCCACGCTGTGCTGTCCCGGCCCTGGGACACCGCACAGGGGGAGTGCTAGTGGTGACACGCCCTAGAACCCCCAGTGAGTCCTGTCCGGAGCCGCGCCCGCCTCCTAAGAGCACCCTCAGCATACACGTCAGCGCATCGGCACACAGAGCGGCTACCCAGCCCCAGCCCAGCTCAAGGCCGGGCGGGCCCAGCACACAGACGCTGTGGAGGTGAAGGGTTCCCAAGGGTACTGGGGACACCGCTCTGTGTCCAATATGTGGCTCGTAAATGTTTGTCTTCTCTCCTTAGGGTGCATTTTCACCAGATTTACTCTGTGCTGGGCGGAGCTTTTCAGGGTAACGCAACCTTCTTACTGATCTCAGCCTCGACGGCCTGAGCTCTCCGTGTCTCCGCCAGGACCTAACAGCCAAGGTCCAGAGTCTGTTTCCTTCAGCTTTAGACGTTTTCAGGCTTCAGGCCTCCGCTGTGACACCCAGGGGAACCCAACGACTCGGAAGAAAGAGCTGCCCTCACCGGTGCCCTGCAGCACTAGGCGAGGCGGCCGGACCACCGAGCAGCGCGTGTGCTTCGCGCACAGAGTGGATCCTCCTGCTGCCTCGGAAAATAAGAGAATCCTGACATTTCTGACGAAATGAACGAATATAGAGGACATTATGTTAAGTGAAATAAGCCAAACACAGGAAAATATACTGAATATTATGCACCGATGATGAATTTGAAACACTCAAGCTTACAGAAGTCGAGAGTGAAATAGTGGTTGCCAAGTATCTACGGGAGGGCAAAGGACAGCAAATGTAAAGGGTTCCGTGTTTCAGTCCCACAAGGAGTAAGCCCTAGACACCGACCGCGTGAGGCCTGCAGGTAATGATGTTGCGTTGTAGACTCAAAAACATGCTACAACGGTAGATCTTTGCTCTTATACCATTATAATTATAATTATGATCTTATTCAGAAATAAGAGGGCAAGAGACAACTTTGGAGATAGATTTAGAGATGGATGGATTTACAATCTATTGTCATAATTTCAGTAGCATATGTAGGAACACAAAGTTCTATGAATTTTGTGAAAAATTCTGCACATCAAAAATAAATTTAAAAATTAAAGAGAAGAAAAAGAAATGTTCAAAAGAGGAAAAAATTACATCTAGTTTGGGAAACCTGTGTCAGAGAAATTTTAGAAGCAGATAATAGTCTATTTGGAAAAAATTGCATTGAGTTACTTACAGCGAGTATAGTCTATATATTCTTAAAAACTAGTATTTCAGAAAAATTGAGCTATTTTTCTAGTATTAATGAAATAGAAGATATCTTCTCCTTTGTATGTATTCTTTCTTCAGCTATAAGGCTATTTTACAACGGCTAATGTCATTTCAAGATGTTACCATCCTGGGGCAACATTCTGACAATTTTATATGTTTCCTGAAATGGAAATATAAAAGCTTTTTCTAAGAGGCAACTTGGTAAATGAGGCATAGCTTATATAGTGTGTGATAATTTCAGATAAATGAGAAAATAATGTCAAAAAAGAAATCAGAGCAGCCCAATATACGTGCGTGGCATGCATATACATGAGAAACGCATGTATACGTACGTGTAGATGCTGGTAGAGAGGTGGAGGCGGCGGGTCCCCGCAGGCGGGTGCAGACGTGTCACCCGCTCGGCCTCCTCCGGACGAGCTCGTGGGGCGGTGACTGCGCGCGCGGAGAATCTCTCGCGCCCCCGGCCGGGCAGGACCCCGGTTCCTACCACACAGACCTCTGCGCCGCCCCGGCGGCTCCTCCACGGCCCCTGCGCACGCCCGGGAGCCGGCAGGCTGCGCCTCGGCCTGCGGAGGCGGCTCGGACCCCGGAGCCACGCGGGCGTCCCACGGGCGCGGGGGCGCGAGTGAGTGGGGCGAGCGGGAAGGGCAGCCGGGGCCCGGGGCGGGCACGCCAAGTCCCGGCCTCCTCGTGCCAGCCTCCTCCGTGGAAGAGCGAGCACGGTGCCCGCGGAAGGTCACAGGAGGGCACCAGGCAGGGGCCGCGCGGCGCTCCTCTGCGGTTTTCTCAGTGATGCCCCTAAGTCTACAATTACCCCAAAACAAAGATGCGATTAAAAACAAAGTATGATTTACCAGCGAACATCAGCGTGATTCTCAATTGGCTTTACATAAAAATAACTTCGCTGTTGCAGAGGGTGAGAGGAGAGACGCGAGCCCGAGAGCGCGGCAGCGGCCCGACCCAGGGCCCCCGCCACGGTCCCCCTTCCCCGCCCCCGCCCCCGCCGGGCGGCTGTGCTGCCGGAGACGCGCCCTGGGGGCCCCCGGGGCGTCAAGGGCGGGCGGTGGGGAAGGGGTCGCGGACCCCACACGGGGACGGGCAGGCGTTCTCCCCCCCACACGTCCTTGTCTTGCGACCTGGAGCCCAAGTCAACCCTCGAACACGAGAGGAAACCACTCTTCTACAGAGCTGAACACCAGAGAGGCCGGCGCCCTGCGTTGTCTCCAAATAGAGACCGGCGCGGGCCCGGGAAGGACGCAGCGTGCCGCCCGCGCCCCGGTGGCCCGGCGCTGACCTCGAGGGCGCCGCGCACAGGCCGGGCCGAAGCCCCTCGGGAAGCACGGCCCTTCCGTGCCGGGCTGCGGTGAGCCCCACGAGCCCAGGGCGAGGGAAGCGGGGACACGGAGGCGCACTTCAGCGCCCCGAGAAAGGGCCGAGGAGCGTGCCCTGCACTGGGGTAATCAGAAAGTCCCTTTTGGTTCTCAGTGACTGATTTGTAGAAATCAGCTATTTTCTAAAGCGACAGCTCTATCCGAAGCCAGTGCACGAGCCTGACGACCCGTGACAGTGCCCCCCGATTTCCAGCTGGTTCACCCTGAGAGGCCGCTGTGGGGACGGGCTCCGGGACGGGCGGGCTGCAGAGTCGGCTGAAGCACCCAGCAGCTGCCGAGAGGACGCCCGGCCGGCCCGTCACGGCCACGTCTTGCGTGTCAGCACGAGCGCAGGCAGCTCCCCGCGGGGCAGCGGGAGGGCCGGGCCCATCATCCCGAGGCCGGCGGCCGGCGAGCGGGGCTCTGTGCCGGGTCGGGGCGCCCCAGCGGCGCTTTACCCTCGCCTCGGCCCGCAAGGCTGCCGCAGGGCGCCCTGAGCAGGCGGTCCCGGGGTGGGCGCAGGACGCTGTGCGCGGCCTCGGCTCCGCGCCCCTCCCCCCTCCCCTCCCCCCTCCTCCCGCGTGTCCGCGCGGCCCGCGCCCCTCCCCCCTCTCCGGCCCGCTGAGCCCGACCGGAAGCGCCGTTCCCGGGCCTGCCGGAGGCCAGGCTCCTCGGTGACGTCATCACGTCAAATGCAACGGAAACTAGGTCCTAAAACTGCGATATGAAATTTAATGACTTTCTTAAAAGTAAAATGAGGGAAGAGGTTACTTGTCGCTTTCATTGCAAATATGTGCACCTCCTGCAAGCACGTTCCGTGGAAATTACGCACTCGGCATCGTCTAGCCGGTAGCGGCGCTGACTCCTCTCTCCGTGGTCAGGGCGGAGAGGCCGGTACTGCAGAGGAGAGGCTGTGTGGGGGACAGGGGCACAGGGGGCAGTCCGCGTGGAGGAGACTCACGCCCAGCAGCCCTCAGTACCACACACCACAGTGCCGGGCCTGCTGGCTCACGCCCGTCATCCCAGCACTCGGCAGGCAGAGGCAGGAGGATCGCTGAGTCGGAGGCCAGGCGTCCACTTGGTTCGTCTTGCTGCAGGACTGGGCCGAGCAAGTCACTTACCTGATGCAGCTTATCTTCCCGGGATGGGGTTGATTCAGTGACTTGCTTCTATGGTAACATGATGTAAAGCAAATAAAAATAACCAAGAAGGCTATTATACCTTCACTTTTCAGAAAAGTGCTTTTAGCAAGCTTTAAAGTTTCATAGCTTCTTTTTGCTGTTTTCTTCTATGGTTCTTGAACTGCTTTTTACAATTCTTCCAAGAATGTCAAGAAAAAATGAAGTTAAAGAATTAAATGGAAAAACTCTATTTGTTCTTTCTCAAAGGGAGCGAGAGACGTCGCACATCATCCTGAATGAAGAAAGGTCTTCCAGCTGCGGAGCGCTCTGGGCAGGGGACGGTCCCCGGACGCGGGGACGGGGGCCGGGACAGGCGAGTCAGGAGGCGCCACCGGGGGAGGTCGCCAGAGGGCGCTCATCACGCTAAGACAGGAAGTATTGGTCGCGGAGGCGGACGGGCCGCGCGGACCTTGCCAGGCGCGGAGGCGGGAGGGGGGCAGGGCAGGTGGCCGGGCCTTTCTGTTCCGTGTGCACAAAGGGCTGCGGCGGCGGGCAGGCCGCTCAGAGAGGAGCGGGGAGGGGGGGGCGCAGGGCCGCAGCGGGGGCCGTAAGCGGGGGGGGGGCGCCCCGAGAGCCCCCTCCCCGAGCAGACCCGGGGCCTCCGCCTGGGTCCAACGCAAGCCTATCTCCACTGGCTTCTTACATTTTTTCCTAGAAGCATAAATATCTACAGAATATTTTCAGTTGTACAGTCAAAATGTTTAAAAGTAAAACAAATATTGTTTATGAGTCTCAAACATGGAAGAAAACATAATTCAGCCCAAACAGGAAAGACACCTGTGTTTGTAAGCTGGGCGGGACGGACTCGCGGGGCGCGGCTACCGCTGAGCGGCGTCCTGCAGCCGAAGGGTCACCGGCGCGTCCGGCCCCCGGGAAGGAGCCTGAACGTGTGACGGGAAACGGGAGGAAAAGCAGCCTGGAGCTGCCCGCGCACGCGTGCCCTTGACAGGCGCGGCCTGTTTTATTCCAAGCGCTTCGATAAAGTTGGGCCTTAAACTCAAATTCAACCCTTAGATGCAAAAATCAGCCCGTCGCAGGAGTTATAGGAAATAATCGTGCAAATAAATACAAAATTATTCATCAAATAAAAACATAAGGGGCCGGAGGGTTAGCTCAGTGGTTCCAGCGCCTGCCTCGCAAGTGCAAGGATCTGAGTTCGATCCCCGGTTACCACATATAATGCTGGGCGTGGTGGCTCACGCCTGTCATCCCAGCACTCGGGAGGCAGAGACAGGAGGATTGCTGAGTTCGCGGCGGCTTGCCTGGGCTACATAGTGAGCTCAGGGCCAGCCTGAACTACAAAGTGAGACCCTGTCTCAAAAAGCAAAAAAAAAAAAAAAAACAAAAAAAACATAAGATCCCATGGAATGAGAGAACAGTGACATGGCACCTAGTGTGATATCCTTTTCTTGAGGATATGGCTTTTGCCATCATATCTGAAAAGTCTGAAAATGTCAGCCAGGAGAGTTGTGTGGACCGAGGGCCCCAGCACACATACAACAACAACCCAGCCCTCAGGATGCTCTGCGGCTGGGCCAGGTGCGGCACACGGGAGCGGGCTTCCCAGGGTACCCATGATTTAATCCTCAGTTTTCAGGGATCGGAACCACTGGCTCTGATTTATTATGAAGTGTGCTGCAGCCAGCAGAACCATCTGAAAACGGGCTCTGCGGTCACGTGGGGCTGCTCCCCAGAGGAGCAGGTGCCTGGGCGGGGGCCGAGGAACGACCGAGGCGGGGGCTGGCCAGGCGGCAGAGCTGTGAGAAGCTAGCGACCGCCCGGGTCTCCCTTCCGTGTCCGGTAGCAGAAGTGCTAATAAGCACCAGTGGAGAGAAAGGCAACCGTCAGCAGAAGGGCAGGAAGACACTGGTGACACAGAAGTTTAAAGATATTTGGAGAGCAGAGAGGGCTAAAAAAGGAGGAGGCGAGAAGGATGGAGGAAAAAGGGAAGGAGAAGGAGGGAAAGAAACAGTTTGGGAATCTATCAGAAAGTTGGTGGAATCATTCACACTAAGCTTCAGATCAAGTTTAAAGCATGCAGCCTGGTCATGGTGGCGCATACCTGCAGTCTCCACACGCCGGGAGACAGAGGCAGGAGGATCAGGCTCAGCGGCTTGGCAATTCAGGGAGAACCTGTCTCAAAAGAACAAAACATTTAAAGATCTGGGGCTGTAGCTCAGTGAGAAGTCCATGAGTCTAATCCTTAGCACCGCTGCCACCAAAAAAAAAAAAAAAAGTCTTCTAAGTAGTTAGGACATTTGCACAGAGATATTATATGTAGTTTCTTTAATATGTCTGTTTCACCAATAACAACAAACCATAAGACTGACGCGCGTGCAGAATTCTACCAGTGTCCGTGTGGTGCGTCATTTTGCCGGGACAGCGTTGTGTAGATCGTAAGTGAAAATAAGGTGCCAAGATATCGGGGGCTGTGAGGTGAGTTTCGGTGTCACCTTGCATGGACTAGGGGTCACCGGCACGACAGGTGAAGCCTTATTCCTGCAAAATGCCCACAGAAGCTGTGTGTGACCAGGGCCCAGCGGAGACTCGCTGTGAGATGGGCCCCGCCAGCCGGAGGCTGTGGCCCGAGCGGAACCGAAACTGGTGGAGGCCGGTTCCAGCGCACACGCCCGGCCAGAGCTGCTCTCGCCCGCCCTCGGCCTGGACCGCGGGACACAGCGCTGGCCGCCGCTGCCCAGGGCTCCTGAGACTTTGTCCTTTGGTCGCGGGGTCCTCGCTCAGACGGAGTCCGCCGTCAGCCCCGCGGGTCCAGCCCTGTCACTGTGCAGACCGTCCGCCCCGGAGCTCTTCCCGGGCCCTGTCTACCCACCCGCCCGGCTTGTCCCTCCGCGTGTCTCTCTGCAGAGCTAGATTGCAGTGACATCGGCCAAAGCGGTCACACGTGCACACACAGCCTGGGAGTGGTCTAGCCAGAAGCAGATCTTTAAAACAATAGATATTGTCATGAAAATACCACAACTGACTTTGGTCCGCTTTTAAGCAATCCCTTTGCATATGTTAAGAAAGGTTAGATCCAAGCAAGAATAAAAATATTAGTGATTGTCTCACCTTTGATGTAAGGAAGAAAAATATAAATAAAGGGACAAGATGGAAATTTTAAGGAAGCAAAACTATTCTGTGTGATGCTATAGTGGAGGACAGATATCACTATATATTTGTCAAAACCAAAAGAATATATTATATATATATTTATAGATATATATAATATATATTTATAGATATATATTTATATATATAAACACCAAGAATTAACTCCAGTGTAAACTGTCAGTCTTCAGTTAATAAGCATGTTTTGATATTAATATATCAACTATAGAAAATGTACCATATTAATGCTAAATACTTGTAACAAAATTGGGTGGGTAATGGAGCTGAAGAGTCATGCAAATTCTGTAAATCCAACTGAGTATTTTTACCAACCTAAAATTACTATTAATGAGTTCTATGCATCACTTAAACTGATTTTGATGTTTCCTTTCTTGTAGGAAGCAGATTCATTTTATTTTATCAAACGATAGGGAGCAGTTATGACTTGTTCCCAGTGGTCCCCACGCAGCTTCCTGAGGTCACAGGAGGGCAGCAGATGCAGGTGTGTGACGCTGGGCTGAGGGTGCCCCCCACTGGGGGTGAGTGGCGCCACCCAGAGGCGGGGTCACGTGGGAAGAACACGAAGGAACAGAAAGCTGCTCCCGGCTGCCCCGCGTCCGCCCTGCCGTGGACGGCTCCTCCTCGGCGATGCCCCCACGCGCCGCCCTACCTCCGCGGCTGCCGAGCATGGCCTGAGACCTCCATAGCCCTCTACCAATCTTTCCTTCTGTCTCGCCGATGATTGACCAGGTCAGGGGCTCACGATCTGCACTGAGAAGGCAAGAAAACAAACATAAAAAGGCAGTGAGGAGCTGCTCCGACAATTCAACACAGAGACGAACTGGAGAGCCAAGATGCGGAGAGGTCGAATCGAAGGGTTGGTGACTGTGCGGAAACCAGAGGCTTTGCCCAGGAGCAACAGTTGCGCCCGTTCCTGGGGAGGCTTCACAGGGAAGGCCAGGCGGCGTGAGCTCCAGACGCAGGCTCGGGGAGCACCGCGCGTGTGGCAAGGAGCACTGGTTTGTGATGGGCACGGCGCACAGAGAGGAGATGTGTTCACCAGGAGCCTCGCGGCACCGTATTGAGACCGAGCAGCGCCTGTGAGTTGGGCTGCGGATCCCAGAGACGGAGACGGCTGTGTCAGGAGGAACGTAGGGGGCGGCGAGGGCACGAAGAGGGAGCACTGCCTGCCCACGGAGGGCTCAGCGCGCACCCTGGAGCTGGGGTCGCGGTCCGGGAGAAGGCGTGCGCGCCCACAGCCGCCGACGCCGGGACGGAGACAGGCCCGGACGCGGGTCGATACCGCGGATCCGGCCGCGGTGGTTTCTGGTCTGCGCAACAGAGCCCGCCCGCTCACTGATTTCCTATTCCATTTTCTTCACACCCCTTCACTCCTCAGGCCTCCCACGTTCGTCCTGTATGTATTGCATGATAATAACTGTTTCCCGTTTCACTGGGAAAAAAATGAGTAACAACTATTCAACCTCCAAGAAACGCTCTGCCTCACGCCCAGCCCCCGCCGGCCCAGCCTCCCTGCGCCTCTCCTTCCTTGGGACTCGGGAGAGCGTAACGTCTCAGACCGGAGAGGCGGCTCGGGGAGGGCGCTCGCGGCGCGTGAGGCTCCGGCCGCGATCCTCAGCAGCACACACACACTCACACTTCCCAGAAAAGTTACTGACTTCGTCTGTCTCGCTTTCTTTCGTGAATCCGCTGGAATCCACTCCCACCCCGGACTGCTGTCACAAACACCAACCACCGCGTCGCCCATCCTCCCGCTCCCTCGGCTCCAGGACTCCGGGCACACCTCCCGCCCTTCCTCACCCGCTCCGGAGGCCGTTTCCTGGGATCTCCTTCCTAGCTCTCTGCCCTATGGCCACTCATATATCACATACTGAATTTTAGGTTGCCTTGAATTTTTTTCTGCTACATTAATGGATCCAGCAGCTTTAAATTCAGCCTTATACAGTTTTAGGACACAGACAAAATGTGGACAGATTCTTTGCCAAAATGAAACACGGGACAGTCCTCATTCCCATCTGAAACCTCACAAGCCTACCCTTCACGCTCTGCTCTTTTAATCAACGTCATGATCTTTGAACTCTGAGCAGTTTCACCCAAGTGCTACCTGCAGAATTCAGAGGCTTCTCCAGTTTGCATCTCCCAGATTTTCCAAATTTCTCTCACAAACCACTTTTTGATGTATAGTTAGATGCAGCCATAGCCACAACCTCACTTCTCTTACCAATTTTCTGTAGTAGACATTTTCCAATCACCAAGACAAAAGGCCAGACATCCACAACTTAGTGATAGGAGAAGGTGGCTTTGACTAGTAGTTTTTGAGGCTTTGGTTTGGTTTACCAGACTTAAGAACAGTCTGGTAAAAAGGAAATACTGAATATAGCCTCTCTAGGATCCAGTCATCTTCCAGAATATCCACTTTAAATGCATGAGACGTTTGGGAGACATTTTAGTAAATAGATATTGAATAGGCAAAGCACGAGTGGTTCAGTGTGATAAGTAATCAGGGCAGGCGCAAGAGATGAAAAGTAGTTTTACTCTCTCAAAGCTCCTATGGAAACGTGAACGGCTCAGGCCATCTCAAAATTGCCAGGATTGGAAGGCAGAACCTTAAACATTCAAACCCACAGCAGGGTAATAAAACACTAGGTAGATTTTCATTGAAAAGAAGTCTATTTGGATAATCTCCTTGCATTTCCTATTCGTCTTCTCATTGAGTCAGTAAAGCCGTGATGTGTACTCAGTGTCACACTCACGGTTCATAGCTGAATGACATTTCACCCAGAACCCCAAGACAAGTCAACAGTTTCACCAGAATGAAAAATTATATTTCCATATCCTTAATCATTATTTGGAATCACTAAATACAAATGCTTCTTAAAAAATAGATTAAATAATTCCGTATTATACCCATAGTATTTTCCTGAAGAATAATGACCTAAGAGCTTTGATACTATGATTTCTATAGTAACTCAGAAAGAAGCTTGTAGCTAAGCCCAGGGAAGAATCTGTTTTTACACCAAATAGCATCCGCTAGCTCGGGCAGGCACACAGCACATCTGGCTCTGGGCCCGTTGTTTTTGCTGTGACTCTTCTGTTTCTAGAGTGTTGGATGTTAGAACATCTAGTTTCCATTTCTGCGTGCTAAGTTATTTCCATTAACATTAATAGTTCTAGAATGCATTTAGAGAATGTGTAGTGTTTAATGGAATTTTATGACCAATTATGCACGTGATGGCCAGTTATGACGTTTCTAGTCATATTTACTGTGATGGTATGCCGGCATATTTTCCCTAAGAAAAATTTCAAGTGGTTATCAGAGAGCCGCAGCATATTTTAAGTAGAATTACTATTCTTACATGATTAACTTTTTATTCTCGAGGGCTAAAAGCATCATCAGTCATTCCTCTGCACTTATACCTCAGCGTCGTTACTATATATCACCTCAATGAAGGCTACAGGGGCAGCACAAGAAGACATAAACAGCCCTCCCCACGCAGCTCGCCATCTTCAAGATGTATGCTCGAGAGAGAGATTTGATTTCTTGCCTTTAAATTAACGTATTCAACAATTTCAGAGGTTGTCAAATAACCTGGAGATGATAATGGGTCCTATGTTTACCAATGTGTTGTTGAGGTTTTATAAAGTGTATCCTTGTAGTCTTAAATTAGTCCTTTAGAAGCACAGGTGCTCTGTGCTCTCTGTGTCCATAATGTATAATGCAGCAGGTCCACAGGCGTGCGCTTAAAACAGCCTTGCAAATGTAACGAAAGCTGCAGGAAAACCCATCAGTTGCCTCTTTGTCTGGCTTTCCTTCCTGCAGAGTGTGAAAAGCGGGCTCTCGGGTTCATGCAGGTTATGAAAGTAATTTCACTGTATTTCCTGGAAAGCTCAAATTATTTTCCATCCCTCCTGCCTTTCCTGGTGTCAAAAATAAAAGAACAAAACCTTCACTTTCTCTCTAATTACTTGGACTCTGACTCCTCTTAATTTTCTAATGGAACGATAATTCACTAGGCTGATGGCACTTTTTTGACTCATACCTCCTTTTTGACTTGTTTCTTAATATTTTCTTATATTTTCATTGACATCAAAAAGGAAGAATACATACAGCTCACAAGTCACAAAAAAGCTACCCTGTTACTGCCTTAACTCCAACACAACATGCCACCTAGTGCAGACATGTTCACTTGTCATAATAGAATAAAGAAAGCTAGCGATGCATTCCTTTACCTGCAGAGAAATTCAAAATTTTCATATATATTTGTCTACAATTAT
>PVIC010026956.1:0-24192 GCA_004025085.1 Thryonomys swinderianus
CAAAGCCTGTGCATTTAGGGGTGTGGGTTGTAGGGTGGGTAGGGGAAGGGGGAAAAATGAGATGTCATGTCATATACTGGTATAAATTCTCAATGTCGAGCATAACTGTGATGTGTGTATATAATGTATATAATGAGTATAATCAAATTAAAAAATAATCTGTCTATAACTTGGTAAAGAAGAATTTTATGAATGTTATCTCCAAATGTCATGAAATGTCATTTTCAAGTATCAACATTTCATTTCTAAATCTATGCTCGTGGAGGCATCATATTTTAGAGTCACTTAACTGAAGTGTAATTTATATATAAAATTTTCACCTATCACAAATACAGAGCTAAATGACTTTTAGTAAGCTTATAGAACCTTCTAACTATCACCCCACCCAGTTTTAGGACATTTCCATCTCCTGAAAAGGTTCTGTCACATCTGGTTGTAGAAAGGACTCACTCCCATTTCTATTGCAGGCAGCCATTGATCTGCTTTTGTTTCTGAAAGTTTTCCTTCTTAGGACATTTCATCTAAATGGAACCATAAAATCTGTAGCGTTTTATTGATACTATGTTGTCTTTGAGATTTATCCCTGTGACATTGTATGCCAGTAGGTTGTTTATTTTTATTGCTGAATATTGTTCTGTAACTCTGAGAGTTGTATCTGTAGGGAATCTATGTGTGGAATGTGTGAACATTTTGTTTATTCATTTCACAATTCTCAGTGTCTGTCCAGAAGATAAAAATGAGCTATATGGAAAAAATGAGCTCATGAAACCTGGCCCTTCTGAAAAATTTTTGCCTTAGAAAATTATAAAGACAGAATTAAGTAATGTTGTTCTCAATACCTGTACAGAAATTCCAGTTAATTTCAAAAGGAAGTCTCAGTTGCCTTTGGGAAATATGAATCTTTAATGTGTTTTATTATTTTCTTTGGACAGGTTACAGATATGTCAATGATGTATATATCTGACTCACCAGTTAATAACCAGATTACAATTTTCAGGGACAAATATTTAGCAATTGGATTTTAAGAAATTAAAAAAGATTTGTGCTTCTGATCCTCCTTCATTCTTGGGGTTCCAGGCACTGCACATACTCTGGAAGACTGGTGCACTAGGAGTGGGAAAGTATGTAGGGGGGAGTACATGTGGGCAGGACAGGTAAACTCATACCATCTTTCTTGCTATGTTTCACTTAGGAATGTGGAATAGATCTCTGGTGAAAGACGCAGTGTCCTAAGTGCCACGGGATAGAAGAATATGAATAAAACAAACAACAAATCAATTTTAAAAAGTAGGGAGCAAATCACTTACAATGTGGATTTATGTTTTGACTTGATGGGGACATTATTTAAAAAAATATATATTAGCTTCCCCCTCTCAGTATCAGGGATCAAACTAGGGACTTTGTGTTTGTGAGGTAGGTAGGCACTGCAACCACTGAGCTAAATCCCTGGCCCCTGCAACATTATTGACAAAAATAATTTCCCATGGTGTTTTCCCTGCATTTTTCTTTTTAGATATTAGTTTTTATCTAATATCTTTTTAGATATTAGTTTTTATCTATTGATTTTTTAAATATTATTTTTATAATTAAGGAAACAGCTGAATATGAGAAAACTAGCCATCTTAAAAAAATAGGGTAAAACTCAAGTTCAGAAAATGTGGACTTAAGTCTTGACCGTGACTTATCAACAAACCTTTTATTTTTTTTTTTTTTTGAGACAAGCTGTCTCTTTGTAGTTCAGGCTGGCCCTGAGCTCACTATGTAGCCCAGGCTAACCTCAAACTCACAACAATCCTCCTGCCTCTGCCTCCTGAGTGCTGGGATTACAGGCTTGAGCCACTAAAACCAGCATTTGTGGTGTGTGGTAGCGATTGCCAGTAGGCTTGAGCCACCATGCTGGTTATTGTTGTATGTGGTTCACTGGGGATTGAACCAGGAACCTTAGGCTTGCTAGGCAGGTGCTGGAACCACTGAGCTAAATCTCTGGCCCAGCAAACCTTTAATACTTCAGTGTATGTAATGATAGTAAATCCTGTCTTATAGTTATATAATCAAACAAAATAGTGCATTAGAGTTCACATTTTAGCTTTATATAGAGTTAACATTTTGAGACCCTTATTCATTCAATAAACATTTACCAAGATCTTACCAATTATTTGGCAGTATGAGGATACAATTTTTTTGTGTGTGTGGTACCAGGAATCGAACTCTGGCCCTTGTGCTTCCAAGATGGGTGTGGTACCACTTGAATTAAGTCCCCAGGCCCTAAGTGGCTATTATTCTTCCTAAGACACTGGTATTATGGAGAAGAGAGATATTTAAAAATAACTATATAAATAGAAGTATACTTACCATTGCAGTATTATAAATAAAAGTATGAAGAACTTAAATACGGAAACACCAGACTGAGGCTTAGAGAGGTGGTCTGGCTCTGTGGACTCTCTCTCTTGGACTATGTTATACTCTGAACAGTTCTGGGCTTAGAATTAGGGGCTCCCAAAATGCCTTTTTGTTGAGTAAGTAAATGAGTGGATATGGTAGTTCTCTTTCTTAGAAAACTCAGAGTTTGAAAGGTTATCTTCTCTGCCTGGTTTGAAGAAGGGAACACAAGGACAAATGGAAAAAATTCTTTCCTCATTTGAGCATTAAAAACATTCCTGAGCAAGACACATCTTATGTCATACTATAAGACCATTTTCTAGAAACTTACAGAAAATACTTATTTTTCAGAGTACAGTGGTACCTCATTCCACAAATTTAATTCGTTCCATGGTTCTGGAGAAGATGACCACATTCATATTCTTCAAATTCAGCAAAATTATGTTGTTCTTTACAAGCCCCACATCCAGGGACAAGCCTTATTGCAGCTATCTCCTCCACAAGCATGGAATGAATTAAATTTGTGCTCTGAGGTAGCACTGTATCACTGTATAGTAGATCAAGGAAAATGACATAGAACTCTAGTTATACGTAGGAGAGTGTAACAATGAATGAAGGTCTCTAAAAAGGAAATTCAAGTCTCCACTGAGATACTAATTGGTGCATTTAAAACTGGTGCCACTTACTTCAAAGATGCAGGAAAGTATGAAAGGGCAGTGGTTTTCAGCCTCAGGTGTAAATGATGAGAAATGATGGCCTGTAGTGAAAATGTCAAGGCAAGTGTCAGGTGTGCCTGTCCCTCCAAGGTGGGATGGCTTAGTATTAAGCAAGGTTCATAAGAAGTGATACAAATTTTCCATCATTTGCTATCTATGCTTTGAAAAGGATGACTTCCTTTTAATTCAAGTTTATAACTGTGAAAGAGCCATAATTTAGATAAGAAAAATCCGTGTCTGTCTGGGCTCTTCCTAATAACCTGTCTGCTTTTGAATTCTGTTAGAGGTGGGCACGCTGCTACTTTCTCCAAACATAGTGTGGTGAAGAAGGTAACGTGATCTTGTGACCCCAGACCTCAGCAGATGAGGTGTGTGTGTTTGGATATGTGTGGGGGTGTGTAAACAAGAAAACAGGGCTCAGCCTAGAAAGAAGCAGCTATCAGATTTCTTTCCTGGACTAGAGGGCCAAGGTGATGTTATATAAAGAAAAAAGAACTTGGACAGGAAATGAAGTGGGCCAGGAGGAAGAACAGAGGCACAAGCAGGTGAATTATTCTTTGACAGTTGGACATCAGTCAAGGCTCAGGTCCAGACTCAGGGCAGATGGCCTGTCTGTTCCATTACAGTCAACTCCAGGAGCCAAAACCAAGACTTCTCTTGTCCTGAAATCTTGTTTTTCATGTTACTTGAAATAAGTTCTGATTAGATGATCTAGTACTTCTGAAAGCCATGTCCAAATGAATCAAGTCTTCCTTAGCTATAGAGCTAAATAAAACTCCACATAAAGAAATATATTCATATTCCTTAGTAGTAGGTAAATAATTTAGGGTCTCATTTATTGAATTTTAGTATTCTTGGAATGGTTATGACTTACAGTAGCAAAATGGATAAATGGCAACTTTTTGTTGTCTTCCTTCTTCTCTTTGACTTGCTATCCCTGAACCATGGTGTCAGTGGATCCCTTACATGCCGTGCTAAAATTTGCGTGATCATTGTTTTCTGGAGAGATAGGTGATCCATAGCTATAATTAGATCTTCAGATGATCTGACACTTAAAACTATTAAAAAGTCATTTGCTTCCAGTCTGGACCTTCTTTTATTCTTGCCTTAAACATTCCATTTCAAAATACGACAACTCCACAGGTTATAACAGATGTCCACATTAACCTCGCGTCTTGACCTATTTAGCAGACTCACTCCAGATCTCATTGTTTGAATACTTCCTAGCTGTTTCCATTTACATATTCGAAGGATATTTTATGACACCACCTGACCCCAACTACTGTATCTTGCCTCTTATAACTGCTCCTTTACTGCATGTGCCACTCTACTGGAATCATCAACCAAATAGTTTTCCCAGTTCAATTAAACCTCAACAGTGTCCCTCATTTTAGTCCTTTCTCTTCATCCCTCTGTTAGTCTCTTATTTTGAGTCTCCCTCATCCTTGCTTAGGCTCCTGGAAGGAATTTCCAGTCTTTTACCTCAAGACCATCTGTCACCATCCAGCCACACCATACTGCCCGTATGATTGCATTTTCAGGCCAACTACTTCCCATTGTGCTTCCTAACTGTCCTAGTTACTTTGTCCTTGCTGACATATGAAACTTGACACCCACAACTGTAAGGAGGAAACTTTTATTTTGGCTCAAAGTTGGTGGATGTTCCATCCATAGATGGCACCAGTGGAGGGCATCATGGCAGAGGAGAAACAGTTCATGGTGTGGTGGTGGGAAGCAGAGAGTGGGGAGGGAGAGAGACAGACCCTTTTAGATCATGCTCCCAGTGACTGACATTCTCAGATCTAGCGTTTCCTTCCAACATCAATTTAGGACTGATCCACTGATGAGTATCACATCTCCATGACCCATTCACCTCTTAAAAGCTCCATCAGCACATGAGGCTTTAGGAGGCCTCTAGATATAATCTGTAACACTTGCCACACATGGCTAATCCAGACTTCTTCCTAGTCCTAAGCATGACATTCCATCTGTATGACTACTTTTGGAAAGGTCGGTGGCATTGACAATGTTTTATCTTGTTGCCTATTCTCTCCTCTCTATTTGTAGCCCAAATACACACCCATAATCACTTATCTTGAGCTATTTGGCTGCCGGAGTACTTCTCAATCCACATGCCCCATTTAGCTAATACCACTTGGGTACTCCTTCATCCCTTCTCAGGAAAAGTTAGGATTTCCTGCCTTCTGTTTCTCAAGCTCTTTTCCTCTGTGTCAGTTGCACTATAAATTCATGGAGTAAATGACATTTTATATTCCTACTGCCTAACATAGTTGCTGGCATGTAGTAGTAGCTTCTCACTAAAGTTCAATACTCAATGAATGAATAACAAAGTTTGCAAAGAGTGCAGTAATCATATAGCTTGACTTGTTAGTTTTACTGATGAGGAAATTGAGCACTAAAGAAGTAGAATAATTGCATAATTAGAGGCCAAGTCTGGATTAAGTGTTTTAATTTAATTGAATGCACCTCCCATTACACATTATGACATATTCAGTTGGATGATTTTCTAAGAATGGAATATTTCATTTTAGCAACAAAATATATCTATTACTTTTTGTATTCAAGGCAAACTATGAAAGTGCTAGGAAAAGATGAATAACTTCAGCCCTAGAGAATGACTCTAATGAAGAAATGATGGTACTTTGTGTAAACTTATCAGTCAGCGCTGGATAATTTAGAAGGATTGCTTCCCTTAAGCTGTGAAGTAAGTAACTGAGAAGGAGAAACCTCACAGGTAGATCTCTGGGGATCAGAGCACGCCTTGAAGGACTGGCAGCCCAGGGACAGGGAAGCAGTATTTCTTTTGAAGGAGAGCCAAACACACCTTTTGTTATTCTCCGTTGCCTGTGTGAAGCAAGTTGCTTGACTGAAAATATCCAATTCTGTAAGAAAGTTGTAGTTTTTGTAGTGAAAATTTTGGAGGCATAAAATCAGTGAGGAGTCTGGAGAGGAAAACCAAGCTTAATGTTTTCTAAAGATATGAGGGTTAAGGCACACTTTGTGGAATAAAAAACACACAATTTAGGAGTATTTTCAAATTATTTAGAGTGAAAATAACCATAAATGAGAGTCACTGGGTACAGAAATGATCACTTTAATAAATCTTTAGCAGAATGTGTCTGTTTTACTTTATCAAATTGAGACAGGTACAGATGACAGGAGAGAAACATTGAATGTGCATAACACAGATTTTAGGAACAGCAAATATGTTTAAAGTGCACGTCTTTGTGAGGATAAGGAGGCACAGAGCCTTCTGGCCAGTTGCTGGTAGAAGAGAGCGTGGGCCTGGTCAGTTATCAGAATGGAACTAGCTGCTGCTGTCCTTGAGGGAGTCAAAAGGAGCCATTCTGGCTTCAGGTAGCTTGAGGGACCATGCTTGGACCACTGCAGAGGGACAAGTAGATCTGATTGTCTTAACTTGCACTGCTTCCAGTGCAAAGGAAGAGAGCATTGGAAAGGGCAGAGAGGGCATGTACATAAGAATTCTGATTGGTAATAATTTCAGAATGGGTGTTTCTGTCATAACCTCTGCTATATAAATGACAGAGCTGTATCAGAAGATAGAAGAATCAGTTCACTTTCATTCAGTCTTGTTTTATAACAAAAGCTCAGATGTTTCTTAAAATTTACACTAAGAACAATGAGAGGAAATTTCTAGCTCTGTTATTTTTCAAACAGCTGCTCTGAGCAGGTGGGGCAGCTCCTTCTTTCCATGTGGTCACTGGGCTCAGCTTGGGTTTGGGGGTCCTTGCTTTCTCCTTGGTTGGTTATCTTGGAGCTTCCCTGGACCCCACATAGCCACCGTGTGTTCGACAGACCTATACCTCCAATTTACATGGTCTGGAACATCATTATTTTTCTTCCCCCCAAGGTAGCCCCTAACCTTATTTACTTTGTTTTAATTTGTCTAATACATTGTTATCTACTTTTAAAGACACTATCCTAGATCTGATAGAGTATTGATTTATGATGTGTTACACATTCCAGTAAATGTATTGTTATTTAAAACATGACCTATGGGACATCCAGTTGTCCCTTTGTATTCACAGGGAATTGGCTCCAGAACACCATAAAATACGAGTTTGAAGTGCTCAAGGCACTAAATAAAGTGATGTAGCATTTGCGTATAACCTATATCCATTCTACATCATTCCTAGATCATGTAGAACTGCACAATGTAAATGCCATGCAGTTATGGTGTGTTTAGAGAATAAAAAAAAATATGTGTGTTCAGTGTAGGTATTTTTTCTTCATTTTGTCAGATATTTTCCATCTGTGGTCTATTAGATACCCAGATATGAACCCACAGATCACAGAGGGCTGACTGTATGACTTTAATGCAAAATGACTCTAATAGTTCGAGTACCTTGAGGACCAAGGATCACATCAGTGAGCATTTTGGGAGTCAAATATGAGCAGATGTTTTAGAGCAACAGGAAGACATCCAGAAACATTTTAGAAATGCAGAATTCCAGTAAGAAAATTAAGTTAATAAATGAGGTGTATTTCGGGGTACCTTGTATGGAAAGTCCTAGTGAAACCCAAATATTAGTATTCTTGTGATTATAGAGCCCCAGAGGAGGGAGTTACTGAGGACTTTGCAATTGAATATCTTCCTCCAGGCCCTTTAGCACCTTCTAAAGATTTCATAAATCAAGGAATATGCCACAATTTGCTGAAGGGATAAGTGTTTGAGAGGTGATGAAGTTTACTTGGAGAATTTAGAGTTCAGTTTTATTTGAACCAAAGTGTGAATGGACCCATAGTGCTGAGGATCCTTCTGGGCCTGTTTAAACGGTAGCTCCAATTCCCTTTTTAAACAGTTTGGTCTGTTAGCTAGTGAGTGTTACAAATGCTGATCTGTACTGTGTGAAGCCCCCTCTTGGGACAGGGCATGGTGTGAACTCCTTGCAACCTAATCCTGCAAGCACTAGCTCAAGTCATACGCCTGTGATGAAAGTTTCCCGACAATTCCAGCACCCTCTGATCCTACCCTCTGTTGACCTAGTATGTACTTGTTGAGGTTGCACTGTTGATTTCAGGTTTTGAGTTTGTGTAGCAAGATGGAAAATTTTGTCCACGATGGAGATTCTAGAGACTGCTGCTTCTTGGGAAAAGAATGTTATTTCCAACATCTGCCCAGTAAGAAGTTCACTCATGGAGAGGAAGGTGAGTGAACACAGGATGTAAACTGGACAGCCATGGAGAACAACAAAGGAAGCACATGGAAAACAATCCAGAAGGTAGGGGACTCTATGGACGAGAGGGAGCGTCATAATTCCAGTGGCTTCTCTCAGAGTAGAGTTCCAGGATGAGGAACAAGTGGATAGCAGAGGTGATTAGCAGGAAGTTTGGTTTTGTCTTTTGGTTTTCCTGGCTGTACGGAAAGCCTGTAGCCAGTATCTAGTTAATTTTCTTAGTCGCTCTCGTCTTTCTGTTCTCTTGCCCATTCACTCACACATACATCATGTATTTATTGACTCCCTATTAAGGGCCAGACAGTGTTCTAAGTCTGAACACTTAGCACTGAATAAGAGATATTCCGGTGCAGGAGACAGAGTATAATTACTAGACAAAGTAGAAACAGATGAGATAATGTCAAAGAGCATTAGTGCACTGAAGAAAACAGAAATGGAACAGGCGGGGTGGAGAGTGACTTTCTCCAGTTTTTATGAGGCTTATGAGTGCACGGGTTTTTATCTCAGCGATGTGAACTACTCAGGACCACACCCTATAGATGTTGCTTTTCTCCATTCTCCCTACAAACCGCCTTTTGCTCTTCTAATTATGCAATATTACAAATAAATTGAATTCAGGAATGAAGTTTTGCAATGAGAAAATTTGTTTCACAGTTTCTTAATTGTTTTCAGGTGTGTGCTGCTTCTGAGAGTTTGTTGAAACCTATATATTTCTCCTCCCAATAACCTTTTAAATATGCATAAACACATTACACAGAATTATTGTGGAAACTGACAGAAAGAAATAGAATCTACAGTATTCAGATCCCAGATATACAACCACAGGAAAACAATACAAGTATTTTCCATAGGAAACACTGTGAGGAAAAATAAGGTTTGGAGATCAGAAGACTTGCCCACCCCTACAACATAGGTTTAAATTGAGCATAAATGACTAAAGCAAAGTAAGCTTGACTTTCTGTGAAAAGGATTACCAGCTGAAGTTGGGGCACAAGTTTTATGTAGCTGGTCCAACAGAAATCCAGAGCATAAGTGTTTCACTGGTTTGTTGTTGCTCTGCTGAGTTCTGGGGCACTGGGGAGAGCTAGGTATATACCTACGAAGGTAATCAGTTTACTGGAAATGAGTACTGTGACACAGATTGAGACAAAAGTGGGCCTTAAGGCCAGACAGGCAGACTCTGCCTGGAGTTGATCTACAAAGAACCCACTCAATGAGGGTTGAGCTACATAAGGACATGAGGAAGCAGGCTCCAGAGCAGAGGAGCAGGGATCATCCCAAGGATTCAGAGTCACAGTGAAGGGTGTAAGTCGGAAGCAGATTCCTGTGGAATTCCCTGCTGTGTGAGTTATCCACAAACAAGCCTCCTCTTTGCATGGAGTTGTGCTGCTGAATAAAGTTGCAGTTTCGGTTTTAAGCTGGATCAGTTAGCAACGTGTAGGACAGCCACAAAGCCATGGGTCTTGTGGTTTCTGATCCTTAGGAGACACCTTGGAGCTTGTAGCAGTTGCTGCACCTAGCACGTGACTCACTCTGCCTTCCTTGTCTTCTCAGGCCCATCTTCTGCTGGATACGCCTCGCAATGACCTCATACTCCACTTATCCAAGGCTGATCTTATCATCTCCTACTTTTCCTTTGTTGGTTTATGATAACACTCTTTTCCAAGCTACATTAATTAAATAAACAATGAAGCCTTTAAACCCCCTTTTTTCATAACTTGCCATGTGTAAGCAATCATTTAAAACAGATTTCATAATTCAAGAGAACAGTAGCTCTTGAACAGGACATTATTACCTCATTTCTGCATTTCTGCCTGAACTTTGTGATGGAGATTCTACTGTTTTAAATCTTTTATTAAAATCTTTCATTCCTGGGCCAGAGATTTAGCTCAGTGGTTCAGCTGCCTGCCTAGCAAGCGCAAGGTCCCTGGTTCAATCCTGGTAACCACGTACAATGATATGATATTGGGCGTGGTGACTCATGCCCATCAGCAATCAGTACCACACCCCACAATGCTGGGTGTGGTGGCTCATGTCTATAATCCCAGCACTCCCGAGGCAGAGGCAGGAGGATTGCTGAGTTCCAGGTTTGCCTGGGCTACATAGTGAGCTCAGGGCCAGCCTGAACTACAAAGCGAGACCCTGTCTCAAAAAAAAAAAAAAAAAAATTCCCCTCCCCTGAGCCTGACATTCCTCCTTTCCAGAAACAAATACAAATGCTCTTGGATGATGTGTAAGACTCTTTACTTAAGTATTTTTTCCTGGTTACAGGTTGTAGAATGTATCTTTTTTGATGCCTCATATGTTTTGATTATAAGTCAAATACGAATTTTACCAAATTGAGTGCTGGTATTTAAATAGTTTTGGACTTTGTTTCATAGGGCACTTTTGAGAAATGCTTTGTTAGGCAAGACTGGAGCGGTATCTAGCTATGCCTGATTTTAGCCCTACCTTTATGAGAATACCCTTCAGAGGACCCTCCTTGTATTATGAGAACATTTACTTTGCCTGGTGTGAACTGAAACTATTCCTACCCCTCTGTGAACTCCAGGGATAATTTCTCCTGCTCCTTTCAACTGGTTCTATCTCTCACTTTAGCCTCCTGTTTTGTTCTTAAAGAAGTAAGGTAGTGCTCTGGAGACGTCTGAGCTTGCTTTGTTTCTGAGTATCTCTCTCTTCTATGCTATCATGCATCACTAATTCTTGCTGCTGTAGCCTTTTGATTTTTAATTCTGTCCAGCTCAGGGAGATTGCAGGTTCTATCTGAATTTGCTTTACCAAACTGAAAACTCCAGATTTGAGATAAGAGTCAGGTGGGTCACATATGGAGCTTGGTTTGTTTGTCTTTCTCAAAAATCATGTCCTGCAATGCCTGCTATCTAAAGTTTGAAATACGTCATTGTAATGTTTTGCTGCTTGGTTTTATTAGTATTACTAAGGTATGTAATAATCCCTTTTAATCTATTATAATTAGATGACCAAAAGTAAAAGTCAATACCTTTTTTTAACAAAACCATATTTTGCACATCTATCATTATCTCCAACTATGTCTTGGTTAGAATTGTAGTTTACTTAGATTATTTATTCACTAACACACAAAAGTTTTGGACAATCAGTAATCCATATATTTTTGAATAAGTGAGAAAAAAGTCATCTCTTGCAGATATAGCCTAATAGACAAATGCTATACAAATAATATGTATTTCATTGCTCATACTTGAAAAAGCACGTTTATCTTTTAACGTGAAGCCACTTACTATCTTTCATTTGGTAAGTTAGCTAACAGAAAGTGAAAACCAAACCGATTTGTAGAATCACCTCTGATACCCCCTCTCCCATCTCTACTCCATAGAAGCTTAGTAAATATTAAAGCAACTCCAGGAACAAAGAGGATCATCTCTGACTCTTATGGCCTTCCAAATATGATTGTCATTAGGGTACCTTCTGACATAATGGCAATTTAGGCTTCTTACAACTGGAATACAGAAATGTGGATTCTACCTTAGCTCGTATTAAGCAGTCTTACAAGGCAATTAAGACAAGATCCATTCTATATTTAAGTAAGGGTTGAAGGTGGCAATGATCCAATATCCAAGGATTATATTTCCAGACATGAGAAGTTTCTTTAAGTCCAGATAAACTGAACTGATTTTTGTTCTTTCATGTTCAGACATATGCAGAAGGAAAAATCCGCTATTCAAAAATGATGAAAAATAACTTCATAAGTTTCCAGCTCTTGAATTAATTCCATGAATTTTTGATAATTGAGATATTCCAAAATAACTTTCTTTTAATTGACCAGCATTTTCCCTCTTAATTTTGTGAGACATAAATCTTTATGGTATAAAATATCTGGAACTATAACTTGACAAGCAACTAGAAAATGTTTAGTCTTGAAAGATTAGATATTACTCTAATGAAATAACAAGGGATTTTTTTATACACAAAGCTTTTACTGAATTACATAAACAGTGTTCTACCGTAAGCATTTACCATTCATTGACAACGAAATTAAGCACTGACAATGAAAATTTAAGACAATTGGCACTAATATTTCTTGCAGTTGGAATGTTAATCACTTGTTTCCAGATGAAAGGTAGATTCACAACTTTTGATCACTTACAGAAATACAAATCCTTCATTTTCTCTCCTGAAATCCAGTTTCTCTACCGCTAAAAGAGAAGGAAAAAGAGATGTAGGAGAGAAGAAAGGATTATTCTTGGATATCTCTGACATAATAATAGCTCACTTTGGCCTTCACAGAAGCCCAGGAGCTTTTTGCAGCCATTTCCTGTCTCCTCTGCCCTAGCACTAGATATTATCTATACTGATTCCTTGATGTGGATTGTGAACTGTCACCTTGATTGATTGGTATGCAAACTGCCTAGGGGATTAGTAAAGCAGATTTCTGGGTGTGTCTGGATGGGTCATGGAAACATGACTTTGTGTGGCAAATTAGTTCTCTGGCCCTTCTCTGGCTATGTCCGTCTGCTCTGCTTCTCTGCCAGAACAGATAAAGCAGCTTTGCTTTGCCCAGCTCGTTTTCCATGATCTTCCTGCCTTGGAACCAGCCTACTATAGACTGAACTTTCTGGAATGATGAGCCAGATAAACCATTTCCCAGCACTAGGAAACTGACTAATACATGGGTGAGTGCATCTGCTTCATGATCATGTAGGATCTGGTTGTCAGTATCTGAGAATTCTGGCAGTCACTCTAGAATCTTTTTGTTGATGTGATTTTTGTCCCCTTTATAGACCTCACTGGATCAGATCTAAAATGACCTCTCTTCTACTAGCTTGCTTGTGACTCAAATTTATTGTGAGAGAAATGCACATCTGAAACTGTCTATAAGAATAATATTTTCCAAGTTAATTTGTACTCTCTTGCTCCACCCAGACTATTGTCCTTTAGATTCTTCAGGTATGAATTAGGCACAGTCCCCTTTGTTAACTTTCAGGGGACACATTCCAACCTCTCTGAATGGCCTCCTCAGTCTTTATAATCAGGCTTGAAGTTAGAAGCAACATCACCATCCTATTCCTCTTTGAAAATGGAGTTGGATGGAGATGTAATGTGGTTACAATGGTTCCTAAAGAAATTTTCTCATTTTCAACTCCATTAATAGCTTTTAGTAGGTCTGAGGGATCAATGTTGCAACCATGTATTTAACCACTTCTCTTGCTGATTCTGCATAAGTAATATGGGATTATATTTTTGAGTGTCAGAGTAATTGGCATTTCCTTGTATTAAGACCTGAGTTGAAACTGATACCAAAATAATTCCACGTTAAAATCCTCTTATGCTTACATTTTAAAACATGCTAACTTGTCCAGACCACAAAAGAAAATATCCCCCAAAGGAACTTTTAAGAATTGACTTTAAGTATTTGCTTTACATTCTTAATATTTGTAAGAGCAAATTTTGTGTGTGTTTTGAACATTGAATTTCTGTTCAATTTTGGTATTTTTATGTTATATTCTATTCAAAGAATGGAATCTTAATTTGTAACATGCCTTTAGAAAATAAGGCCAGGAGACCAATTAGATTGTAAGTCAGGGATTTTTCTTTTCTTTTCTTTTTTTTTTTTTGAGACAGGGTCGCTGTGTAGTTCAGGCTGGCCCTGAGCTCACTATGTAGCCCAGGCAAGCCTCAAACTCAGCAATCCTCCTGTCTTTGCCTCCTGAGTGCTGGGATTACAGGCCTGAGCCACCACACCCGGCACTGTGGTATGTGGTATTGCTGGTGGGCATGAGTCACCACGTCCAGCATTGTATGTGGTTACCGGGATTGAACTCAGGACCTTGCGCTTGCTAGGCAGGCGCCAGAACCACTGAGCTAAATCTCCAGTCCCAGGGATTTTTCTTATTCATGCTCTGTACAGAAAATTTTGCTGTTGGTGTAGTCATCAAAGGTGGAAGCAATAGATAATATTCCTTTCCACGTGGAGGTTTTCCTAAAAGCATCTTTGTGGAAATTAATATTTTCTTGGAAGCCCAAGGTTATTCTTCTTTCTGCCATTCTTTGCCACATCCGTGAAAGTAAAGACTTCTACTTTCCTATGTCTCCATCTTTGGCCCCTCTTAGGACATGAGAAGGTGTTCCATCTTGGATGAAAAACTTGAAATCGGAATCGTCTAGAATCCAACCCAAAGTCAGCAGGTGGCCACCAGGGGGCAGTTATGTAGATTTTGAGCTTAATTCTGTAGACCATGGGGAATTATGGAAGGTTTTAGAGCAGGGTAGTGAACCAGAGAACATGTCATGTTGGGAAGAATACTTTGGCAGGCAGGGTGAAGAGGAAGGAATAGACAGGGAAAGCATGATCTGGGACTACCATGCTAACTGGAAAGTAAGGGGAGCAGTGGCATCAGGAAAAACACTTAGGGGTAGAATAAGTGTCTAAGAAGTTAAGCGAATGGTACCATAAGACCAGCTGAGTGGGTATAGAGGCAGCATAAGGTTTTTGCTTGGAGAATGTTACCTCTGAATGTGGGAATGAAGTCATTTAGTCATGTTCCCCTTTCTATAATTCATTCCATTGAAGTGAATTTATCAAAATTTGGAAGATATTCTTGGAATTTTCATCTATCCAAAGAAGCTTTTTGGAACATTCAAACATTCAACCTCATACCATTTTAGATTTAGGAAAAAGGAAAATGTATCAGCTCCTTTTTGTGGGGAGGAAAAAAGGATTAAGAGTAAAGCAAATGTAGTGTTTAGTCTTCTTTATTGTTTTACTGAATTGTAGTTATTTGGAGGTACAGTACATGGTCCTGACTCTACCTCTCTGGCTGGGTAGCACATTGTCATGAGAGTGCAAGTCTCTTTGTGTTAATATCCACATTATTTGATAGAATATACAACCTCACCTCATCAAAAATTAAAATTAAATGAAAATATTTTTCGAAATGTTAATGCTTATTGCATAAAAATGTGGGCTGATGTCAATGTTTTAAGCCAGTATTTCTATTGAATCTTTCAAAGGTTAAAAAAAATCACAATAAAATGAAAGCTAAAAGCCAGACTGGCAAGAATTGCTCCTAAGAAGACTGATGTGTGTTTTACTTTTGTTTTTCAGTGTGTCCTTGTCTGTAATTTTTCTTTTTCTTTATATGTTTACTGTTTTATCGATAATAAAAGTTTAAAATATGAAATACAAAAACAAAAGCAAAAATTTTTGAGGTTTTGCCCTTGAAGAACCTGAATTTCTGATGAATAATTCAGGATAATGATCATCACGCCAGACCTTCTGAATTATGTAATCAGTTTTAGTAACTAGACACATGGGATGAAGCATTTCAAAAGCTGCATGTGTTTGCTTTGTTACTGCCCTCTGCAGTTCTGGAACCACCTGCTCCAGGTCTGTGTTGTTCTCATGTTTGGTTTACTGGACAACGGCACCTTTCATATTCCATTGGGACCATTTTTACAGCAGTCATCCTACTGGGATTCTGTATTGCCTGTTGTCACCATGTTGAAAGCCTCCATTACTCACTACTCATCTCTCTCCTGTTCAAGTATATTCCTTCATATGCATTAGAACATGGAGGCTGAGTACTCTCCCATGGTTGCTCTCCTATGGTTGTAGCCCTTGAGAAGCCACAGCACTCTCTTCTCTGGTTCACTGTAATCACCTCTAATTGGTCTCCCTGCATTCAGCATCCCCCCAGGATGGTTTTCATCTTTGCAGCCAGTGATTCTAGCTTCAGCTTATGTCACTCTACAGTGGCTCCTGATTTCTCTTTTTAGCAGTGACAAAGTCTGGAGAAGGCCTAATAGTCTTTGCTATCCTGAGCTCACCTTCTATGGCTAACCTTTCACTTGTTCCACTCTGCTCACTCCTGGCTGGAACGTTCTAGACATAGTGAAAAGCCTTGTTCGAAATTGGTTCTCACGTTGTATTCTCAATGAGGCTAACCCTGGCTATCCTGCTTTAAGTTGCAACTTTGTGTTCTTATCATCCTGATCTATTTGTTCTATTCCACTTTCCCTTCATGGTATTTATTTATATAATTCCAGTGTATAATGTAATTTACTTACTATCTGTCAAATTGAAAAAATATGTATTATCTTCTTTCTCTATCTCCTGAAACATAAGCTCTACCAAGGCAAGGACCTGAATCTGTTTTGTTCACTGATGTATTCTTGCTGCTTAGATTGGTGGCCAGAACTGCGCCTTGTGAAGAGGAGTCCTACCTATAGACACTGAAAGAACACTGTCTGTCCTTCTATATGTGTTAACTCATAAAACCTGACCAGAACTGAGAATGCATGTAGCTATGTATCGGTATTATTTTTATGATTTTGGTGGCAGTATTTGGGTTATGTAAGAGAATGTCCTTGTTAATAGGAGATAAACACTAATGTATTTGGAAGTCATGGAGCATCAATCAACAATTTACTTTCGAATCATGTTGGGAAAGATGGTTTGCACTATTCTTGCAATATTTCAGCAAGCTTGAGACAAGTTTCAAATAAAAAGTGCTTTAATAATTGTTTTTACTTTCTTGGGCATAAGGCAGATGTAGAGAGGACAGTTGATACACAGGAAAAGACAGATGATATCATACAGCAAAATTATTTTGGCTCCTGGCAATATTTTACTTTTTTGGTATATTCATTGCCCTGCTCTCTGCTTAGGTTCAGATATTTAGATGATTAGATTCAGGTCTTTCATTTTTACCAAGTAACCATCACTTTTTCTGAGTGCCCAGTACTCTCATTTTACCATATGTACTGGACAACACTAGCATATCCCTTCTTCCTAGCATATAGGGAAAGTCCTTCTTCCAGGTGCCCATGTGGTTCAATTCCTTATACCATTACTCATATTTTTGCTTTCTTGTCATCTTCTTATATTTAAGATTTCTTCTGCCCTATGCTCCTGTCTTTCTTGCATCGTTTTTCTCAACATCATTAGCATTTCTCATATATTGTATCATATATCACATTATTAATGTATATGTGTATATATATGAGGTGAGCTCTCTATATATAAAATCATCATCATCATCATCATCATCATCATCATCATCATCATCATCATCATCATCATCATCATCATGTATGTATTTCCTCGAGATCAGAGCATAAGGTCCAGAAAGGCAAAAGACTTTTATTTCCACTTGTTATTGGTGTATGCTGAGCAGGTATAACAGTACTTAGCAAAACTCTCACTAAATGTGGTATGAGTAAGTTGGGTGAATGTGTTTGTTGTTGTGGACTGGATTCAAGGGGCTGTGGTACATGTATTGAGTCATAAGATGAGACTGGCCTCATGCTGTGGTATTCTAAACCTCAGTTCCAATATTGCCTGAATCCTAGTTACATTTTTTTTTTTTTGAGACAGGGTCTCGCTTTTACAGTTCAGGCTGGCCCTGAGCTCACTATGTAGCCCAGGCAAACCTTGAACTCAGCAATCCTCCTGTCTCTGCCTCCCGAGTGCTGGGATTATAGGTGTGAGCCACCACGCCCAGCATCCTAGTTACATTTAATAAACAGGGATCGTTTTGTCTTTCAAAAATAGAAATAGTCTTTATAGTTCTGGCAAGAATTGGAACATTGTCCTAGTAGGAGAGCCTCATAAATTTCTGGGGTAGGTGGTCTTCAAATAAAATGTTAATTTTTCATCTGCATCTCTCAAATGACCAGTAATACTGAATATTTTTTCATGTGTTTACTTGCTGTATCTACTTCTGGGGAATGGGGGTAGCAGGAAAAAAGGGAAAGAAAAATTTGAAGGTAAGCAAGACAAAATGGAAACAAAACCTATGTATATAGGGGAAGTGGAGGGGCTAAAGGGAGGGCAGAATGATGGGAAAAAGTAAGAATCCAGATATATCATTTATAGGTACAAATTCTCAATGATGAATGTGTTCATGAATTACAACTAAAATTTACCAGTAAACTCAATAAAGAAAGAAAATGTCAAATTTTCTTTACTCAGGTATGTAATAGTTCCTGTAAATATAGGCTATAAGAGGAATAGTTGGAATTCTGGCAGGAAAAGAAAAATAATTTTTTAAAAATGAATTTCTAAATCAGTTATTTCCCTAAACTCAATGGCTTAAAACAATGACAGCATGTATTTTGCTCTTGAATTTTCAGTCAGCAGAAATCGGTGAAGATGGTTTTCTTTTTGGCACTAGATGCCAGTTGGAACAGCTTGACATCTGGATGCTAGAATTATCTGAATCTTGTTCACATGTTGGATGTTTAATTATGGTTCATTGATAAGAATGTGAATGATGTTATTGTCAAACAGCTACACCTGAACTTTTTCATGGCATAGGCTTCTTTATAACTTATGACTAGGGCCCAAAGGAAAACAATTTGGGAAAGAGAGAGAGGGAGGGACGGGGAGGGACAGGAGGAAAGGGAGAGGCAGAAAGGGAGAGAGGAAGGGACGGACACGGAGAGGGGGAGGGGGAGGAAAAGAGAATATCTTTACTTTTATGATCGTTATGTTTTAGATCTAAAATGTTCCACAAAATTTCATGTTTGGAGGTAGGGGCTCTTTGGAATTGGCATAGTGTGGGTGTGATTGTGCCTGGGAAGGATATAACCTTGTCCCTAGCTCCTCTTTTCTCTCTGTTTCCGCCCCTTCCACTGTGCATGCAGATATTTTGTCCCAATGATGGGAAGTAATACAGAAAACTGGTACCAGGAGTGGGGTTGCTGTAACTATGTCTGATCATGTGGTTCAGGAACTGGTTTGAAGGAGTTTAGAAAAGTTTGGAGAAGCCCTAGATTGCTGTAAGTAGAATTTGTTAGTAAGTCTGGTCAGAGCTCAGGTGATCATGACGCAGATGGGGAATGTGAATAGTATAAGCCAAGCTTATGAGGTTTCAGATGGGAATGAGAACTCCTAGAAATTAGACTAGAAGTCAAACATCTTTCTTTCTTTCTTTCTTTCTTTCTTTCTTTCTTTCTTTCTTTCTTTCTTTCTTTCTTTCTTTCTTTCTTTCTTTCTTTCTTTCTTTCTTTCTTTCTTTCTTTCTTTCTTTCTTTCCTTCCTCCTTCCTTCCTTCCTTCTTCTCTTTTTCTCTTTCTTTTTCTCTTTTCTTTTCTTTTTGAGACAGGGTCTTGCTTTGTAGTTCAGGCTGGCCCTGAGCTCACTGTGTAGCCCAGGCAAGCCTCAAACTCAGCAATCCTCCTGCCTCTGCCTCCTGAGTGCTGGGATTACAGGTGTGAGCCATCATGCCTGGCATTGTGGTATGTGGTACTAACTGCTAGTGAGCGTGAGTCACCATGCTCAGTATTGTGGTATGTGGTTAACAAGAGATCAAACCAGGGACCTTGTGCTTGCCAGGCAGGTGCCGGAACTACTAAGGTAAATCTTTGACCAAGCATGTTTCTTTTTGGCAAAATGTTTTTCTACATTTTGCCCACATCCTAGCTTTATGTGAGGCTGAATTTAAAGATAGGGGAGTAATTAATCTGGTGTAGCAGATTTCAAGAAAGCCTAGCATTCAGGCTGTGGCATGGTACTGCAGGCTGCTTTTAGCTTACTCTACTATGAAAATCAAAAGTAAATGGCAGAGTTGAATAATTTGAAAAGTTTTCCAGGTTCTCCTACTATGTGGTCTCTACCTTAGAACTAACTGGTCTATAATGGAGTGAATACACCAACACTGTGAGCAAAAGTAAACGTCTAAGTTTTTTCCCAAGTGGAATAAATGATTAACATGATGACCTTGTCTCAGAAGTAATAGAGACATCACTACTGCCATATTATGTGCAGTTGGGTAGTCAGAAAAGCATGCTAATGTTGAAAGGGGTAGGAAGAGATTTATCACTTTAATAGGGAAGTAGCAATTTCTGGTAGAGCAAATATTTTTAAAAAATTTTTGGAAAAATAATTTATACCATCAGTCCTCTGGTTTCTGCAATAGAATACCAGAACAACTCACCCTTCTTTTAATACTTCAAAAATCTCATTTTGTTTCAAAATCAGACAAATATTTGAGGTCCTCAGTCTCACTATTAAAATGAAGTGTGGTTGATGAAGCTGTGTGGGTATGGATTGTCAGGTAGAATCCCTTGCATCCTTTTCCACTTGGACTATAGGTCTGTGAATTAAAGTGACAGATTACCTTTCAATTCATATAGGTAATCTGCTGTGTTAAGGCAAGATAGTACAACTACTGTAGGTATCCCCATTCAACAAGGGGTGTGGATGGAGGGAAATGGGAGGTACACAACAGTTTTGCCAGTCCCTTGAATAAGCTATGCTTGATAATGGTAGTTTGAGAAATCTGTTCAGAGATTCCATATTTTGTGGACTTTTTTACAACATGAATGATAGATTTCAGTTGCAACAATCAGCTGAAAAAAATTGCAGTTTTTAAACCAGGTAGCAAATAAATATAGTAAGATAGTATATTCAAATGTCATCTGCTTTTATAAAAAAGGATAGAAAAAATTAATATTTTCAAGGCTAATGGGTAGCATTTAATAAATGCTCTGATTCAAAAAGTATTGTGTGGAAATCTATGTTCAATTTTGACAGAATTTGAAAGAATGAAATAATCAGGGACATCATCTTTGTGGTAAGATGTTCTATAAATGATTAATGTGAAAAGAAGTACTACTTAGAAGTTCTATGATTAAGAATATTTTAGACATACATGTCTTTATGTTGTATCAGAACTAAAACTTAAACTCATGAAAGAGACTTAAAAAGAGAAAGAATTCGACTTGGAAGGGGTGAAAAAACAAACAAGGAAAACATCCTAGTTCCACTAATATGTCACAGACTACTGAAGGTTAGTGGTCTAGAGTCAGCGCTTCTTCCAGGCTTCCTCAATAATATAGACCAGCAGGGCTGCTTAGTCTGCTAATCTACTTCTAAGAAGCCTTCTTTTCCCACATATTTGGTCTAGTGCTCTTAGTCTTTCTTCTTTCAACATGCTATCTTGTTGCTATGGCCAGAAGTTGTCTCCCTTAAATTCATATATTGAAATCCTAGCTATGCATGTAATAGTGTAGGGATGGTTAGGAAGTTCAAGCAGGTTACACACTCTTTAGCAGTACTAGTGCCCTGTAGAAGAAGTAGGGGTCATCGATCTCTTTCTCTACCTGATGAAAGTACAAGAAGAATGGACCATCTGCAAGCCAGTCAGTGGCCCTCACCAGATAGATACTGGATCTGCTGGCACATTGATCTTAGATGTATTAGCTTCTAGAACAATGAAAAATAAGTTTCTGTTCTTCAAGCCCCCTCCTCTTCATGGTATTTTATTGTAGAGCCCTCAACCAATCCAGACACTCATCCTCCAGGGTCTCTATAGATGAGTGACGCTTCTTGCACCTAAGTGGCATTAAGATGCTGGATAAGGGATATCAGAAAGTGGTGTCCAGTAGGCCCTGGTAGTAGCTGCAAAGCTTTTTATAATTTTAGCTCAGAAGTCCCAATGTGCCACTTATTCGTATTCTGTAGGCCCAGCAAGTCACTAAGACCAGTTATAATTCAATGAGAGAGAAGTAGCAAAGGATTTGTGGAGACTTTAATCTATTATAGCTTGCTCTTTGGTCACAAATTATTTACATTTCTCTCAAACACAAAATATATTCACATAACCCAAAGTCTCCAGATCTCATCATTTTTCACTGGCTTGAAGCAGAGGATCTGATCTAAATTGGGTCCAGATGTGAATAAGTTCCTTCGGTGAAGTTCTCTGTGTATAGTATGTTCACTTTGAAGATTTGTGAACCAAAAAGAAGAGTTTTCTTCTCCTCTTCCCAACCACAGGAGTAAAATGGTAGAACAGGCATAGCATAGCCACAGTAGACACTTGAATTCAAATAGGGGGAAACAGGAGTCCAGCAAGTAGCCACTGGTAAATAACGATTATGAAATCCAGCTGGGAATGTGTAGTTCTGTGATGAGCCTTGATGAGGGTTCAGCTCTACTTCTCCAAGGACATTTCTTTGGGTTACTTGCTCTGCCTTTGGCCACTAAGTTTTCTTCCTTTTTCCTTGAGAAATGGTCCCTACTTGACTTCTTAGCCGTATCTCTCTCCAAAGAAATTAAAGCATTCAAAGTTCTCATTAGTTTGTAATATCACCCTTGCCCCAGTTCAAATTAATAAAACTCTTTTTAACATGTGTTTTTGTGGATCATGTTATAATATGCTCCATTAGTCTGAAGACCATATATATTTATTTACTTTTTTACTTGGACTGAAAGTGAAAAACAGTGAAAAATTAGAAGTGCTGTTAGGTGTTTTAGGGGCCTTTTAAAATAGGGAATTCAAAGTATACACACCTTATATTTTGTGTGATATCTCAGCAGAGTCTTGTGGCCATCTCCCTGAAATCACTCTCATTCAATACTTCCTATTTTTTTATTCTGAGATTTTTTTCAACCTGAAAAAAATAGGGCCAATAAAGTTTTATTTTCAAACATAACGGGTTCTGGCTCCTTCATCTTACCAATTTTTGTGGAGAGCTGAAAAGTTCCATTTTTTTTTAAAAGATCACATCTCACTATCTGTACTTTATCAAATACAGGTATAAGAAATTTGTTTCACTTTTTACATTGCCACCTGGAAATCACTTTAGATAAGTCTATCAATTCATTAACTCTTTTCCCCCTGTTTCCCCTTAGCTCTCTTCCTTCTCTTCCTTTCTTCCTTTTCTTTTTTCAAATTACAGGAAGACACAGAGTTGCCCAAGTTCCTCTATTACAAATAGGGAATTCCTTTTATTGTAGGCTCCAGTAATCAGTTCTTTACTCTCTGTATGTTCAGTGAAGAAGCCTTTCCAACTTTTGCTCACTGCATGGTCTACAAGGTAAAGTCATGTTTTTTAAGTCTTAGGAGTGATAGTACTAAGTTCTGTTCCTTCTGTTGCTGCATAACAAAGCATTCCCAAAAGACCATGAAATGAAACTAAGGCCTGGTTTCAAGATTTAGGAATGTGAGTAACTTTCAGATGGGCATTTTGATTCTGATCCACTCATGGCATCAATGGAGGCAGTTAGAGCAGGAAAGTGTACTTATGTATTAGATTTTCTGTTGCTGGCACCCGCAACTTAAAGGAGGAGAGGTTCTTGGTTTCAGGGGATTCATTTCATGGTTAGCAGGCTCCAAGGCATAAACTTCATGATGAAAGTGCTTGGTCAATCACTGTTGCTTAGTTCATGGAGGCCAGGAAACAGAGCAAGGGAAGAATGCCAGTGAAGAAGGGACCGGGGACCAGACAGTACTCAAGGACCACCCAGAAGCACCCTCAGAATGTCCCCTGGGTGTTCCATAATCCAGTCAAATCAGCATATCATGATGAATGGTCACAGCTTACTAGATGCTTCTTCATTTGCCTATTGATTATTGCTTGGCCTCTCTCTCTTGTCCCACATGATATTTCATCCTCTAGAACTTCATCATGTGAAAAGTGGCTACCACTTCTTATGCAGGAAATCAGGGCTCCTAGATAGAACTTGAATAGGCCTGGGAAGAAGCTAGCAGGCATTTTATGAGCTATGCTCAGAAGTGCTAGGTTAAAGCAAGGAAAGAGAGGGACTGTACCTCTCAATGCTAGGAACAATTTACCTTCACCCTTGAGAACCTTCATAATTTGAGGCTTGAGATGTGGTAGTGGTCAAATAGGTTTAAAAAATTTTACTCAGGGCCGGAGGGTTAGCTCAGTGGTTCCGGCGCCTGCCTCGCAAGCGTAAGGACCTGAGTTCGATCCCCGGTTACCACATATAATGCTGGGCGTGGTGGCTCACGCCTGTAATCCCAGCACTCGGGAGGCAGAGACAGGAGGATTGCTGAGTTTGTGGCGGCTTGCCTGGGCACCATAGTGAGCTCAGGGCCAGCCTGAACTACAAAGCAAGACCCTGTCTCCAAAAAGCAAAAAAAAAAAAAAAA
>PVIC010026957.1:0-24190 GCA_004025085.1 Thryonomys swinderianus
GAGACCCTGTCTCAAAAAGCAAAAAAAAAAAAGATGTGTCATGTTCAGGTACAAATTCTCAATGTTGAATATGATCATAATGCATTTACAAAATGTACCAATAAGATCAGTGAAACAAATAGATACTAAGTGGTATTACAGTTGTTCTTGTTAATTCTTTGAAGTAAACATGTTTTTTAATATAAAATGAAATTATAAAAATTAAATTGGTCTGCTGTCTTTGTCTTTCTAGATATTTTTCTTAAGCAATTTTTTTTCTTTTCTAGGTATTTGGTAGATAGTCGCTGGTTCAAACAATGGAAAAAGTACGTTGGCTTTGACAGTTGGGACAAATACCAGATGGGAGATCAAAATGTATATCCTGGACCCATTGATAACTCTGGACTTCTCAAAGGTCATTATTTTCTTTCTTTAGTCAAGTAGTAAATATGTTAAATTTTAGTGTATTAAAGTCAATAGATACAATATAGGAAATGTTAAATTAATAAGTTAAAATTTTTTGCATTGTAGATTCAACCTAAGGAACTCAAATTATTCTATTCTGATTAGCTGTGGCTATTGGGCTAAAAAAGAAAAAGAGAAAAAGAAATTGAACCTTGAGAAATGAGAAACAAAGGAGATGAGTTCTCTGATTGCTTTTTGCATATTCAAAAACTTCACAAGACACAGCACAGGAAGGGGGAACCCATACAGACCCTGCAATCTCCCTTTGTTAAGGAGGCGAAATCTAATGTCCAGAGAAACCACATAGGAGAGATCAAACTCAGAGGGTCTCTTTTGAGACTTTAAGTTGCTATTATTAGTCTGTGGATACATGTAATGAAACTGTCCAGTGCCAGGGAAAGAACTAGCCAAAAGAATTGGAGGGAACAGACACTGGGGTTTATTGACAATGAGGAATAATTTGTGTTCACAGGATCCAAAGTAGAAACCTCATAATTCACAGCATAAACTATGGAGAATGGTTTTGCCTCTATAAAAGGCATCCTCATGCCCTGCTAACCTGAAAATGTCAAGGAATTTAACTGTTCTTAAGTATTTAACTGAGTTTTAGAACAAAAGAATATTATCGCAGTATATTAATACTGGTAACATAAGACATAATCTCTTGAATCTCTCCAGCTATTGCCAGGATACTGTCCTTTTTTCCATATAATCATTGAAGTTTTACATCATCATATTTCTAGGTTTCACCCACTCAAAGGGAGAGGATTATACAAAAATGAGGGTCATGAAGGGGCTAAGTCTTAAACCTGTAAAGAAGCAGGAAAATATGACCCATAATGAAAAGTACCCATTTTTTAAAAAAAAATCTTCCCCCCAAAAGTAGAAAAATTAACAAAGAACAAATGATAAATAAAAACAACAAAATAGACTTAAACCCAGCCCTTACAAAAAAATCCACTTCTATGTATAGTCATTTTATTTATAAGCAGCCTAATTAAAAATAGAAACTGTACAATTGGATAAAAGCTAGATCAGCTGTTTGTAAGAAACCCACTTTACACATAAAGACACAGTTTAAAACGAAGAGATGGAAAAATACGCCATTCCCTGATAAGCAGAGTTCTAAAATCCCCAGTGGCACTCTTACATAATTCTCTCCTCTTTGAGTGCATGCAGCCTGGGGACAGGATGAGATACCTTGGTTAAAAGACAGAAGGAAGATTATCCCAGTGAACATAATCTGCTTACATATGCCCTCTAAACATGGTACATTCCCTTTGACAGAAAAAGTCAGAATCAGTGCATAAAAACAACACAACACTGCACTCTGTGTAAAGATGGAAGCACCATCTGAAGCACTGGTGGACAATATATACAAACCGATAGAAGCCTCAGACTTACCCCCAGTTGGGAAATGGGACGCTTGACCTACAACTAGTGTTAACTAATTCTGCCAACAGCCTGAATGGAGTTAGAACTCCCAGACTCTTCAGATAAAAGCCCAGCACAGCTAACGTCTTGACTTTGACCTTGCACAACCCTAAGCACAGAATGTGATCTGCTGACCAGTAGAACTGAAAGATGACAAATGGGTATTATTTTAAACTACTATGGCAATTTGTTCTGAAGCAGTAGAAAACTTAATATACATCGCAACACTATAAAAAGGAAATTAGAATGGCCCTATTAATATCAAAGATTTAATTATCAGAATAAAAACACATTACCAGAGATAATCAGTTCATAATGCTAAATGGTATGGGGCATTTCACCAAGATAATATAGTTTCCCATAATGTTAAGTACCTAATGACATAATTTAAATATGTTATAAAGGAATATCGACAAGATACAGTAGGAAGCCCCGTCCCTTATTAGTAGCCCCCCTGTAACAATGATATAGGAACTATAATACCTGCATGGGAAGCCTGGGATCAAATTAGAAGTGTACAATATTTGAGATGATTACCTATTTCTGAGATCCCACAGAAATAGGTAAGAAGAATAAATCAATCTTCCCTCCAAGCTAGCATAGCATAGGGATAGCTCAAGAGAAATGGTCTTATCCCAGGACCTCTCCCTTTAAGAAGAAAAGAAAGGAAGAGCAAGTATGAAACATTCAGCCTTTGAGCATGCTGTCACAGAGGCCAGTGTCTGTTTCACCCTAAAGAGGGTGAAATGGAAACAGGATAGTTCTGATGCCTGATTGCAATTAATAAAGAAAAGGAGATGATGGTTGTTATAGCCAGAAGTCTTCGTGAGATTTTCCTTTCAAAAGGATAAGGAGAGAACTGGGATTCCCTTCACGTCTTGGCCTGTCAATGAAGAAGCAGGGAGGCAGTTGCTGTCTTTTTTCACTATGCCTGACTGGTCAGGAATAGTTTGGATACCTTAGGATAAGTTGAGACCAAAGGAAAAGGAATGAGTGGCTTACTGCAGGTGCCACAGCCCTGCAGTATTGGAAGAACCCGAGGCTTGTCTTTCGAGGGAATATGAGTAGAGTGCTCCTCCAGTTCATTGTGGTATGTTGCTTTAATGACTGATTTATGTTTCATCTCATCCAGCATGCTAATAGTGCTGATATAATTTGGTAGTACAGTTCAGAATGAAAGGGGCTGGAGATTTAGCTTAGTGGTTCCAGCGCCTGCCTACTAAGCACAAGGTCCCTGGTTCAATCCCTGGTAACCACATACAAAAACCGGGTGTGTACCTCATGCCCACCAGCAATCAGTACCACATACCACAGTGCCAGGTGTGGTGGCTCACACCTGTAATCCCAGCTCTTGGGAGGCAGAGGCAGAGGCAGGAGGATTGCTGAGTTCAAGGCTTACCTGGGATACATAGTGAGCTCAGGGCCAGTCTGAACTACAAAGTGAGACCCTGTCACAAAAATTAAAAAATGAAGGAAAAGGGACAGATGGCTTGAGGTATTCTGCAAGATGGAAGAAGAGTCAGACTTAAAAGTTTATTACACACAGGAAGGAGAAGAATACAGAATGCCTCCAGTGTTGCACTTGTGTGGTCATCCAGCACTAGAGGGGAGAAGAGATACATGGATTCCTGGGAAAATAAAGATCAGTGAAGCACTGTATTCTCCCTATACAGGTATAAAAAAGACATCCATACAAAGGTTCTCAAGGACTCTTCCCTAAATCTCTTTACCATAGAATGGTAAAGTTATTTTAGTGTCAAAGCCAGTCCATAAAGATTAGGAGGGGTCATGAAAAGGTACAAGGAATATAAGGAACATAAAGAATCAGGAAAATGTGACACAGATTTCCAAAAACTGGTCTTAAAACAGTGGAGATTATGAATTGCCTAATAAAGAATTCAGAGTAATAATATTAAAGAAACTGAGTCCATTACAAAAAAAATACACAACCAATCAAAATCAGGATATGAAAATTACCAAAATGAAAATATTACCCAAATAATAGAAATTATAAGGAAACCAAATAAATACAAGGGCTGAACAATACAATATGTAAAATATTCCTTACAGTTCAACAGCAGATGATGAAGTGAAATAATTGGCAAGCTTAAGGAGAGATCATTTGGAATTATCCAATCAGAGGAACAAAAACAAGGAAAAAAGCACAAAGAACTTAGGCGATACCATCAAGTGAACCAGTATGTGCACTATGGAAGTTCTAGAAGGAAAAGAAAAAAGCAGAATGAGGCACAAACATATGAAAAATAGTCAGATTTCTCTAATCTGGGAAAGTATATAGACATCCAGAATCATAAAGCCCAAAGAATTACAATACTTTACCCCAGTTAACACTTTTGGGACATTCTACTGAAAAATAACAGAGTAAAAGTTCTTTTCAGATACCTAAGCAAAATATTTGCCAAGATAGAATATATTCTGGACCATAAAAGCTGTCTCAATGAAGTTAAAACATTCAAGTCATTGAAAATATGTTACCTTACCTCAGTGGAATGAAATTTACTTTGAAGAAATATAAAGCCCAAAGGAAAAGCTTGGTAAAAGATTTGAACACTTTACTAAAGAAGATTTAAAAATATTTAGAATACTGAGTTAAAAAAAAAAAAAAAGCTGTCAGGAGGTTCAGATGCCAAGAATGCCAAGATTCTTCCTTATGAGTATTAGCAAGTGAAGATTAAAACCATGATGGAGGAGACTGGATATCTCTCACTGGTAGAGCATGTTTACCAAAGTACTCAGCTGTTCAACTCCTAGTTATATACCTAAGAGAAATTAAAAGATTTATCCATGAGAAAAATAGTACATGAACCTTTATACAATATTATTTCTAATACAAAAGGTTAGGAAGCATTCTACTTGAATGAAGAAATGAAATATATCTATAAAACCGTAGCAATTAAATATGAGCTATTGATAGGTTTAAAATATGGATGAACTTTAGAATAATTATACATTAGTGAAGCAGAAAAAGATCATACAGTTTTTAATGTATGATTCTAAAAAATGCAAGTTTGTCTATAGTAACAGTAGTACAACGTGTGAACCCACTTAGTATTAGAGAAGGCCTATGATCCGGATTCTTCCCTTGATCTAAATGATGATAGTTGTTCATATGTGGTTTTAATCCTATGATTTACCTTCAGATTTCTAGTTAAACTAAAAAAATTGTTCGAGGTAGGGCAAAGATTCTAGAAGTAATTTGATTGACTACTCAAAACTTGATATATTCAGCACAGCTCTGCAAAATGGGAGAAGGCTTAGACTTAAAAGTTTCTTACATAAGGGAGGGAGAGGAGTAGAGGATGCCTCTAGTGTTGTGGCTTGTTGTATGACAAAACTTTTCTGGGTTCAGTGACCACTGTCACCATATGAAGGATCTCTGACACTCAAAACATTCATCGAACACTCTTCTATTAAGTATCTTGGTCAACAGTAACATCTTCAGATCTTTTAAGAGCCTGAGAAAAGTCTGAGAAGTTAGCTAGCTGTACCTCTCCAAAAGACCTAAAAGACATTTTTATATATACATGTAAATATATAAGTATATTATAAATATATTAATATATGTATACATATATATCACCTATCTCCATGTTTATAGCAGTACAGTTAATAGTAGCCAAATTTGCATGTGGCCAATATTTCCATCAAGTGATGAAAAATTAAATAAAATGTAATGTGTTTCCATACAATGGAGGAGTATTCATCCATAAAGGATAAATTTGAGTCATTTGTAGGAAAATGGAGGCATGTTAAGACTATAATGCTAAGTGAAAAAAATCAGACACAGGCTATATACTGTATCATTTATATGGGAAATCCAAAATATAAATAATTTAAAAAGCCAAAACAAAGACAAACAATAGGAAAGAAGGTAGACTTCGTGGAAATGGAAGGGAATCTGAGAGTTAGGAGAGGAGGGCAAGCAGAGCATGGGAAGGGAAAGGAAAAAGGATTAAGATGCAATATGTATGTGTACCAGTTCCCCAAGATGAGTGTACTCATTGTGTATTGTGAACACGTATTTTTAAAAAACTGCTTGTTGACAAAGGGTATACATTGAAGGCTTTTCAAATGACAGTTATTTTGAAATATATAGGACATGTTCTTTTTAGAATGAATTATTTTAAATACTTAAGCAGTTTGTAATGTATATAACTAAAGTATGCAGAGGTGAGTCCTGTTATTTCTTCTATATTGAATTTATTTTTCCTGTTGTAGATGGTGATGCCCAGTCACTTAAGGAGCATCTTATTGATGAGTTGGATTACATACTCTTGCCCACTGAGGGCTGGAATAAGCTTGTCAGCTGGTACACATTAATGGAAGGTCAGGAGCCAATAGCACGAAAGGTATGTTTGAGAATGACTGTCTATAAATATTAAGTTTCTTGAGTAGTACAAATTTTTTTGCTAAGTCAAAGAACTATAAAGTCTTGGCACTTCTCTTGAAAAAAATCCCATGAACATGTTACCATATACAGTATAATATCAAAACAGTAACACTTAACATATGTAGTAGATTTATTACATGCTGGTCACTATTCTAAAGACATTGCATATTATTACTAGTCCTGAAAATACAGTAGAAGTATTATTAACCTGATTTTATGTCTAAGGAAATGAGGATAAAAATTTAGACAGAGTCAGTAAAAAGTCACATCAGGGTACAAACTCAGACTGTTTTCTGTGCTGTGGTACTTTTTTGATAAAACAGAAAATAAGAAATTAAAACTTGGAGAAATATTTTAACATGAAGTTTCTTAGTTTTGAAAATGTAGACTTTCATATATTTAATTTTTTAATGGCTAATTTTCTTCATTTTCTGGAACTAAAAAATGAATTATAAAAATAACAGTGTCATTAAATTAGAAATACAAATACTCAATGGAAGGCCAGAAATTTAGATCAGTGATTCCAGAGCCTGCCTGGCAAGTACAAGGTCCCTGGATTGATCCCTAGTAACCACATGCAACAATACCACAACCAGCAATCAGTATCACATACCGCAGTGCTGGGCATGGTGACTCACACTTGTAATCCCAGGACTCCGGAGGCAGAGACAGGAGGATTACTGAGTTCGAGGCTTGCCTGAGCTCTACATAGTGAGCTCAGGGCCAGCCTGAACTACAAAGTGAGACCCTGTCTCAAAACCAACCAACAAACAAATACTCAAGGTAAATAAGTATTTGATAACTTATGTAAATATGTCATGGAGTCCTGAGGAATTGTTTTGATCAAGTGGAGTTTATATATCCTGAGTAGCCATGAAGCCATTCTAAAGGAAGAACTCCATTTCCAGAATAAAGGAAAATCTGTGTCTAGAATATCTGCAAATACATTAATCATTTTTTGCAAATACTTTTAATCATTTTTTTCATATACACTTCAAGCTTTCAGTAGGGTACCAATTCAACCTATTTCATTAATTATTCTGTTATTTTTGAAGAACCTTTATTGAGATTTCATGAAACTTGTGTCTGCTAAAGTGAAAAAGAATCAAAACATTTGCATAGATGAAAGAATAAATTTGAGAAGTCTGTTAGGAATCTATAGATTTATTTTTCAGTAAGATGGACAGGACTTAACTAACTTATAAAATTGTTTTGAAACTAATATGCATACAAAGTGCCTGAAGTTTTTGGGTTTTTTGTTGTTTTTGTGGTAGCAGGGATAAAACCGAGGGCCTCACTCACTACACAAATGCTGTACTAATTAGCTCTACCCCCAACCTCCAAAGTCCTTGTTAAAGATTATCTTCCTGTAAAAGTAAATCATTTAAGTCTTGGCATTTGCAGCTTACTAGGTTCTAGTTTGATCTGAGTGGAATTCATAAATTGGCCTTAAAGAGTCTGAAGTCCAGTTTTGAGTTTTGCTAATCTGACTACATTAATGTCTGGAATTGTCAGTATCCTTACCAGCCAGTAATGTAGAAACAAGTTAAACATCTTGTCAGTCTTCATTCTCTAAATGTTTCATACTGTCAGGTACTTTTTTTTTTTTTTGGTTACTGGCAATTGAGTTTAGGACCCTGTGTTTGTGAGGCAGCTAAAGTACTAAACTGCTTCCTTGTCTCTAGGCATTCAGTTTTAAAAACTATCTGTAAGACAAGGATATAATAAGAAACACAGTGGAAACAAAGTCTTAAGTCAAGGGTCCACTATATTAACTTCTTAAAATGTTGAAGATATGTAGAAAAATAAGGTACGTACCAATACATGGATTAGCATGTAAATTGAGGTAGTAGCCTCCTGTGTGGGCTACAGTAATCTTTGATTACTTGTATCCACATACTTGGATTTCCATCCATGTTATACCAGAATTGGTAGTATGACCAACAGCATGTAACAGAACTCTTGATATATTACTTTTAATATTAAGTTATAAAAGATGCTACACCCTACATTTTGGGTGGGCACGCACTAGTGTTAATGATTCTTTCTCATTTCCCACTCTGGGAATTCAACTGCTCAGGCAAAGGACATTCAAGCACCCTATGAAGAGCCCCACATGGTAATAGGAACTTTTAGCCCATCCAGAGCAGAACAGAAGCCAACCACCAGGCTTTTGCATGACTTTTGAAGTGGAGCCTCTAGTACTATTAGAGTTTTCAGATGAGTGAAGACCCAATCCCCAAGTTGACAACAACTTCAGGAGAGGCTCCAAGTCAGATAAACCCAAAAAACTACTCTGAGAGTTTCAAACCTAAGAAATAATATGATACAATGTTTGTGGTGTTGAGGTGTTAACTCTTGATGTTGATTCTGACACGTGAAAGTGTGGTACTGACATAGTAAAGTCTAAATGTGGTGACTTTTGAACTGGGCACTGAATAGAAGTTGTAAGATTTTAAGCCTTGGAGATGGTACCATTGAAGACTTAAAGGAAAAGTGGAGGAAAATCTTCCTGGAAACAGGACAGATGTGGAAAAATGTCACCTGAGATAAACTGAAAAGTGGAAAATGTATCTGATTAAATTAGTGATCTGTCAAAGTGTTGGAAATAGTGTCTAGTTGTTTCTTGTATTTCTTTATTGACAAATGTAAAAAGAGCCAAAAAGAAAAGATTGGTAAGTAAAACAGAGGCATGATTTACTAGTGTTAATGATTCTTTTTTCCTTTGGGTTTATAAGTGATGCTAAAACTATGAAGTATTCCTGAGCAAACAAATCAAACTCAGAATACTCTGAGGAAACCATGATCCAAAGTTGGTACCAAGAATATGACTGTGAAATCACCTCAGAAAAATCAGATGTATTATCTTATGATAGGATTCAGACAGTGGGCTCTGTAATGAATTTAAGGTTGTACTTTAACAAGGTTGTCCTCTCAGTAACATTAATTAATGACCACATGCTGGACTATCAAACATATCCCAGTAAATTACAAATAGTAATTACTCAGTGCATTTTCTATCCCCAGTGCAAGTATGCTAGAAATCAGAAATCAGTAACAAAATGCTAACTGATTATCCCTCAGCTATGTAGAAAATGAAAGTTTACTTTTAAATGATCCTTAGTCAAAGAAGAAATAAAATCAGACATGTTTAAAAAGGAAAATATAGTTTAAAGAATGGCTAAGTCATTGCTAAGAACAAACATTTAGAAGATAGTGGGTTTGTCATTAAATATTAGAAATTAACTAATGAAGAAATAATATAAAGTAGATATTAGTAAAATAGAATACAGCCAGGCATGCTAGCTCATGTCTGTAATCCCAGCACTCAGGAGGAAGAGGCAGAAGGATTGCTGTGAATTCAGGGTCAGCCTCAGCTACATATTGGGCTCGGGGCCAGCCTGAACTACAAAGCAAGACCTTGTCTCAAAAAACTAAAAAAGAATAGAATACAAACCTGTATTGCAAAAGTACCAGAGGTAGCCCATAAATCTGGAAATGGGTACTGTCTGGCCCTTAACAAAACAATTTGGTGATCAGTCTAAATCTATTCATTAGGTCTTAATTCTGATCAATAATGTTTTGCGCTTCTCAGTGTACAAAAAAACACAGTTCTCATAATGTTTATTCCTAACTATTTTGATCTGCTATCATTCATTTATTGCCAATAAATAACTGGTTTTTCTATACTGGTCTCTTTCAGATAACTTGCTAAGCTTGCTTATTCCATTTTCATCATTAATGCATATTTTTGGAATTTGAAATCTGTACAATAGTTATCTCCTTGTTTGTCTCATTAGTTTTATTCACCCTGTCTTCAGGAATAAAGTCTAATTCTTCTTTTAGGTATAAATGCTCAGTAAGTGCTACAAAAATGAATGTGGCTGATCCCTGAAAAATATAAACTCCATCATTTGAACCATGTTTGTGATACTGTTTTTCGGTTTGTTGTTTTTGAGACAGGGTCTTGCTACCTAGTACCTGCTGGCCTTGAACTCACTTTGTAGCCCAGGCTGGCCTTGGACTCATGGCAATCCACCTGCCTTATTCTCCTGAGTGCTGGGATTACGGGCATGAGCCACCTTGCCCAGCTTGTTTGTAAGGTTGTATAATACCATATTTATTTAGAAACAGTTTCTTTTTCCATCTTTGAAGTAGGAGGACATTTGGAATGGTGTAAAAACTCTGTTAAACGTACATATGGAGATATAAGCAGTAGACTACATTAGGTTTACCAAGTATATTTAATAGCTTTGTACAAAATGTCTCTACTATTCACAGTGAAAATGAACAGATTATATTTAATTCTTTCACATAAAGAGCCTTTGCCTTCACTGTGACCATGAATTAAAGAAAATATCTTATATATCCACAGATCTACTTGAACAAGGACCCTCATTTTAATCTGCTGTTCTTTCCTATTTCTAACATTGTAACATCATTATAATTCTATTAAACAGTATAACTGTCCCCTCTTAATTCTGCAAAGTAAGACTTTCTGAATATTCCTGAATATATTTCAAATATATATATTGATGACTGTCATCAGGTAAATATAACTCTTTACCTTTTTTTTTTTAAGATAGGGTCTCGCTTTGTAGTTCAGGCTGGCCCTGAGCTCACTATGTAGGCCAGGCAAGCCTTGAACCCAGCAATTGTCCTGCCTCTGCCTCCCGAGTGCTGGGATTACAGGAGAGAGTCACCACGCCCAGCACTGTGGTATGTGCTATTGATTGCTGGTGGGCGTGAGTCACCACGCCCAGCATTGTATGTGGTTACCGGGATTGAACTCAGGACCTTGCGCTTGTGAGGCAGGCTCTGGAACCACTGAGCTAAATCTCCGGTCCATCTTTACCTTGATTTTTATAAGCTTGTTTCTTCTTATCACAGTTTTTATAACTATCTATTTCAATGGCTACTTTCAATGCAAACATTTTTAATGAAGGTAGGGAACTATGTAAATATATAATTACCTGATTATAAAAAAACACTGCTTTATAAAATACATTTTTTTTGCTATGATACAATGGTCTTCAAGCTTTGATAATACATACAGTATAGTTTTTAAAATAGAAACAGTCTAAAAACCAACTCATTTTAAAAAAAGTAATAGCTTGTAATACTGCTTTTGAAAGTATTAAGGTATAATTATAGTAGTAATATTCTAAGTCATAATGATAATACTCTTAGTAATGTAAGATGTTACTAGAGAGAAGTACAAATTCTGAATCCCAATCGTGTAAATTTTGAAATAGTTCAGATGTTTTCTTTTCTTTGCTGTTAGAACTTTATGACAGTTCAGTTATCAGATTCTTTCCAAGAAAATGTCTTAGTACTCTGAAAGTTGATTCCCATTTTTCTAATAATGCTTACTTAGAAAATTCATTTTCAATATAAATCATAGTCAGGATTTTCTTATTTTTTATTTATTTACTCCTATTCAATTCTTTTCCTTCTCTGTTGTCTATTCTACTTCCATTTATTTCTTGGTAAATAAATGAGGCCTACAGTTTACCCCAGTTTTAGCAATATACCAATTACTACTTAATGTAAGTTATTTTAGGGTTATACTCAGATATTGAGCCCCAGAGCTCAAATTTCTGATGGATAAGAATATTTTATTTCTTTACTTAAGTAGAGGTATCACAAATCTTAAAATTAAATATGTTGTTACTTTCTTAAGTAAATCAGTACAGGAGGTTTAAAACAAATCTTGTTATTTATTAGTTTTATAACTAGGTAAATCAAATTTTTGTTAAGAGATACAGGTAGGTTGTTACTTGTTTTAGAAATGTGTAACAAACATGGTTAAGAGAATATATATGACAAAGTATAAAAATTCAGGTGGATTACACAGCAAATACCAGCTAAACTATTTTCATTTTTTGAGCTGAAACAGTTTTCCCTGCAAGTGAAATACGAGTTTGTAAGGACTGCATTGATGTAAGCTTGTGAGTTCATCTAAGTCATTTGGAACCTCCCTTTTGCCATATTTGTCTAATGTATCACATATCAGGCCAGTGACTATTTTCAGAAACAGTATTCATGACTGAAATCCTACAGTTAACCTTTAGAAGATCAAAAGGAAATACACTTATTTAAAAGGTGACCCTAATATATAAATATTTTATTTTCATACATTACTGCTTGCATGTTTAACAGCTTTTATATTTCATTTGTCTCTTAGAATTACTAAGTACGCATGTAAAGGTCAAGCAAAGTCAGTTTAGAATAAAACTAACATATCAGTTACAGAGCTATAGCTGAACATTTTGGTAGTATTAATTTGGAGTTACAGTTTTAAAAGATTTAACATACTGAGTGATAATATAGCCATTGTATTAAATTGTATAAAAATTTTTAAAGACTTTTCAGTTTGGGGTTACTGTTAAAAACTCTATGCCTGTATATTTAATCAGAGATATATTTATATGTAAATTATGAATATTATATATAAAGAAAATTTTATATAATCACTTTCGGTAAACCTTAATCATAAAGATTGAGTATATTCATCATTTATAGTGTAAAAGTGTTTTTGGATCAGTAGAATTCTTCCCAAACTGTCAATGTTTAAATCATGATTATTTATATTCTATTAAATACTAAAATTTCCACAAACAGTTCTTTCAGTATCTTTTTGTATTATAATGACAGGTTTTAGTAGTTATTTGTCTTCCATTGGAGATCCACGGTTATTTTTAAGCCTGTTTAGGGAAATATATGGCTGCAAAAATTAAAAAAGCTAATTTGTTTTATTTTACTTTTTAGGTGGTTGAACAGGGTATGTTTGTAAAACATTGCAAAGTAGAAGTATATCTCACAGAATTGAAGCTCTGTGAAAATGGAAACATGAACAATGTGGTAACTCGAAGATTTAGCAAAGCTGACACAATAGGTAATGCAAAATCTGTCTTTTGAAACATTTTGTTATTATGCTACTCTGTTAAAAATTGTATTAAAGGTTTTATCATAAACATAAGATTCTTAACCTTGATGTCTTAGCTTACAATTAAATTTCTCACTGTTTTGCATTAACCAAGTAACTTAAACATTTTGCCATTTTGCTTTTTAAAAAAATCAAATAATTATTGAATTATAGTACGAAAAATGTATTACATATTTATAACAAAACATAAAGTAGAACTTTAAATAAAAATTTGCTTAAATTGGGCTTGGAATTTAGCTCAAGTGCTACTGTGCCTACCTTGGAAGCACAAGGGCCTGAATTTGATCCCTGGTACTACAAAAACAAAAATCAAAAAAACCCAAAACATTTGCTTAAATAAAACCTAATAAATAGCAGGGAAAATTGCAATTAGTTATTTTCTTTTGCCTATATTTTACTTTTTGGACTTTAAATATAGTTAAGTAGCTAATGCAGCTCATAGAATCATTATGACACATTGTTTTCTACATTTATTTTGTTGTTGAGGTTTAAAAAATAATCTCAAGTATCAGTGGACCTAATTGTCTCTGTATCTTTATATAATATGCATATTTTAAAATTCCTTTTGAAAGCCATATTTTAAGTAATAAGAATTATTTTTAAAACTAAAATTATGATAAATTCTTGGTGGGAATGTAGACTGGTAAAACCTCTATGGAAGTCAGTATGGAGTTTCCTAAAAAGACTAGGATTAGAGGTCCCATTTAACTCTGCTATTACTAGGAATATACACAAAAGAATTAAAAGAATCCTATCATAGTGACATATGTACATATATGTACACCCGTAGCAACTCAGTTTGTGAGAGCTCCATCTTGGAAACAACTCAAATGCTTATCAACTGGAGGCTGAATAAAGAAGATGTCGTTTTTCTATTAAATGGAGTATTATTCTGTCTTAATAAGTTTGAGTCATTTATACTCAAATGGATATACTTTAAGGACATACTCAAAGGTGAAATAAATAGGTCACAGATGTGTAAATGTCGTATTTGTTCTCAGGTATGAGAAACTGAAGATTTTAATGAGTTCTGGAATGTATCATGGACATTGTGAAATAAAAAATATTTAAAGAGAAGTGTGGTGGAGGAGGGAGTAATGAGGGATAAAGAAAAAATGTGATGGTAATAAAAAGGGAAACAAAGCTTATGTATTTAGGGGGTAGGGAAATTGGAAAAAATGAGAATTAAATTGTGTCATATACTGGTACAAATTCCCAATATTGAATGTGATCATGATGTGTATATACAATGTACCAGTGAAGATAAAAAATTTAAAAAATTTTTTAATTATGATAATATACTTTTGTTAAACAAATCGAAATAAACAATATATAATGTATATTATTTAATTTCAAATAAAATTTTTGTGAAACAAGAAAAGCTAGGAAAATGTACGTGGATATTGACAACAGACCTATGACATGCAGAATTCAGGCTGGAAGAAAAAATTAGTAATTTTAAGCATTATATAAGACTTATTTAAACCAGTAATTAAGAACACTGATTAAATGTAAATGAAAATATTTCTCAATTATAAGTACATTTGGCTTTTATCACCATTTCACAGCAGAAGAATCCTTTTAACCTATATTTATGAAGTTGTTCCGTATTGGAAAAACTTTATGCTTGGTTAATCCTAATATTTTCTCCAAATATTATGTTATGAATTTTTATACCTCCATCTTCATTTTGCTAGAGCATGTATAAATACAAGGTTCAATTTCATTAAACCCATACAATGTTATCTTAATGTTCAAAGAGTTAGGATTTCATTATACAAATGTCACTTCATTATAATTGTTATTATGGATAAATTGCTTTGCATTGGATTTTCAGATTTTTTAACATGAGAAAATAAAACATTGCTACCTATTAGAAGCTGAAAGTTTTTAGTGTATGAAAATTGAACAAATAAAATGCATAGTGAGGGGGCTGAGGATTTAGCTCAGTGGTTCCAGTGCTTGCCTTTAAGTGCAAAGCCCCAAGTTTAATCCCTGATACCACACACAAAAAAAACAAAGGCATAAGGAGACTCTTCAGTCTAACAAGATTAGTTCATTAAAATTAATTCAGAGATTAAGTTGTAGGATTTATAGACAATTGAAATATGAGAAGCAACCTCATGAAATAGTTGATAATGTTTCATAAGTATTTTTAAAGCTTAATATTTTCTCTACATCATGTTCAATATATATATAATATATGTATATGAAGCCATCAAAACAGTTTAGTTGAAATCAGCAACTGATTTAATTTTGTTCATGTAAAATAGTGTTAATTTTGGAGTTACTAATTGGTTTAATTTTGTTTTTCTTTAAGTTTTGAAACAATTTGGATGATAACCTAAAAATGGATGTTCCTTTTGTACTTGTTTTAGAAACTTAGACTTAAAATTATTAAAAACTGTGCCTATGAAGTGTAGCTGAATAAACTATTATATAAACAGAATTAGAAAATGTAAATTCTGGCTTTATTATTACTAAATTATTAAAATGTTATCTTTTCAACTAGTACTATACTACTTTATACTTAAAATGATAGCCATAGGGAAGATTAAATAATATACCATATCAGAGCAAAGGTAATTGTTGTGAACATGTTACTCCTTTAATTACCATAGTTTGTCATTGACCATGTCCCAGTAAGACAAATAAAATTCAATTTTATTTTCCTTTGAGGCTAGCTACTAAATGATTTTTTTCTAAAACTTCTTGAAAACATTTGGTTCATAAATTCTACTAATAAAAAATTTTATTGGATTGACTAATTTAGAAGATTGACATTTTTACTAACCCCACTAGGAATGTTTTCCATACAGTTTTATTTTTATTATCTTAATCTTAATTGGCTATATGGATTACATTTATATGTAGAAAGTAAACAGATGCTTTCAGTCTGTTGAAATTCTCAACTTCAGTGATCTTAACCTACACTAAACTTTAGCCACCATTTCCCACAATTATGCCCCAGAGTGTAATCTATTACTGCACCTGCCAATCTCAATTTCTGTATCTTATTTCCCAGTCTGTTCCTATTATCCCTTGAGCCAAATATATTAGGACTGCCACTACCATGACATTCCTTTTATAGTCTCTGATGACCTCCCCAGTACCAAGTCCAGGAGTAATTTGGGAAATTTTCATTTTCTCACCTTGAAGCAAAATTATTTTTTAGTTTATATGCATCTTTATTGGTACATTGTATATACCCATCATGATCACACTCAATATTGGGAATTTGTAACAGTATATGACATGATTTAATTCTCATTTTTTTCCTATTCCCCTACCCACCCCACTACCCCCCACCCCCTAAATGCATAACCTTTCTTTCCATTTTTTTAATTAGCCATCACATTTTTTCTTTACTCATTAATCACCCCTCCACCACATTTCCTTTTGAATATTTTCTCCATCATACATTCAAGAATATTTTATCCATTATATATTACAACTCATTAACATGTTCAGTTTCTTATACTGGAGGACAGATACAATATTTACACATCTGTGACCTATTTATTTCACTTATAAGTATGTCTTGAAGGTGTATCCATTTGAGTATAAATGATTCAATCTCATTCTTTAAGGCAGAGTAATACTCCATGTTATAGGAAAACCACATCTTTTTTATTCAGTCTCCAGTTGATGAGTATTTGGTTGTTTCCAAGATTGAGCTCTCAAACGAGTTGCTGTGAACATGGGTGCAAATGTCACTATGATAGGATTCTTTTGTGTATATTCCTACCAGGGCAATAGCACGGTCAAATGGGACCTCTAATCTTAGTTTTATCAGTAATCTCCACACTGACTGCCATAGAGGTTTTACCAGTCTGCATTCCTACAAACAGTGGAGAAGGGTTCCTTTTTCTCTGCAGCCTAGCCAGCATTTGTTGCTGGCAAATTTCGAGATAGCAGCCATTCTTTGTGGAGTGAGATGAAATCTTAATGTTGTTTTCATCTACATATCTCCAATAACCAGCAATGTTGAGCATTTCTCCACATGCTTCTTGGCAGCTTTTACTTCTTCCTCTGAAAAGTGTCTGTTCATTTCAACTGCCCATTTTTGAATTGGCTCTTTAAATTTGGGGGGACTGATTTTTTAAGCTCTTTATATATTCTAGATAGTAGGCCTTTGTCTGATAGACAGCTGGTAAAGATTCCTTCCCAATTTGTTGGTTGTCTTTTCACTCTGCTGATGCTTACTTCACTGTGCAGAAGCTTCTTAATAGAAAGAGATCACATTTGTTGATTTCTTTTGCTAGATCTCATGCTATAGAGGTTTAGTCTTTCCCTAAGCCAATGTCTCCAAGAGTTTTACCTAACCTGTTTGGCAGCAGGTTTAGTATTTCTGTTTTTACATTTAAGTCTCTAATCCACTTTGATTTTAGTTTTGTACATGGTGACATAGATAGGCCTAGCTTTAGTCTTTGGCAGGTTAAAGCCCAGTTTTTCCAGCACCATTTGTTAGAGGCTATCTTTGCTCCACTTAGTATATTTGGCTCCTTTGTCAAAAATGAGGTGACTTATTGTATCTGGAGTTGTTTCTGGATCTTCTAATCTATTGCAGGTCTTTTACTTTGTCTGTACCATGCAGTTTTTATCACAGTGGCTTTACAGTAAAGTTTCAAGTTGGGGGGCCGGAGATTTAGCTCAGTGGTTCCAGTGCCTGCCTTGCAAGCATAACATCCTGAGTTCAATACCCAGTAACCACATACAACAATGTTGGGCGTGTTGACTCATGCCCACCAGCAATCAGTACCACATACCACAATGGCGGGTTTGGTGGCTTGTGCCTGTAATCCTAGAACTCGGGAGGCAGAGGCAGGAGGATTGCTGAGTTCAAGGCTTGCCTGAGCTACGTAGTGAGCTCAGGGCCAGCCTGAACTACAAAGCAAGACCCTGTCTCAAAAAAAAAAAAAAGTTTCAAGTTGGGGATCATAATACCCCCCACCATTTCCTTGTTTCCTAGAATTGCTTTTGCTATTGTAGGTCTTTTATGATTCCAGATCGTTTTGGATAATTTTCTCTAGATCTGTGAAATACACTGTTAGGATTTCAGTCGGGATTGCATTGGATCTATATAATAGTTGTGGGAGTATAGCCATTTTGACCATGTTCGTTCTTCCTGCCAGGAACAAGGAATGTCTTCCATTTTCAGATAACTTCTTCTATCTCCTTTTTCAGAGTGCTCTAGTTTTCAGAATAGAGGTCTTTTACCTCCTTTGTTGGATTGATTCCTAGATATTTCATTTTATTGAATGCTATTGTGAAAGATATTAACTCCGCAATTTCTTTCTCAGTGAGTCTGTTTGTGTATACAAAGGCTATTGATTTTTTAGCACTGACCTTGTATCCAGCTATGCTACTACATTTGGCAGTTAAATCTAGGAGTCTTTTGGTTGAGTTTATAGGATCCTCTATATAGAGAATCATGTAATTTGTGAATAATGACAGTTTAACTTCTTCCTTACCTATCTTTATTCCTTTTATTTCTTTGTCTTGCCTAATTGCTGTGGCTAATGTTTCCAGCACTATATTGAACAAGAGTGATGACAGCAGGAACATCCTTATCGTGTTCCTGATTTTAGTGTGAAAGTTTTCAGGTTTTGCCCATTTAGGATGATGCTGGCTGTTGGTTTCTTATAAATAGGTTGTATTAGTTTAAGATAAATTCCATCTATTCCGATTTTCTGTGTGTTTTTTATCATGAATGAGTGTTGGATTTTGTTAAATGCTTTTTCTGCATCTATTGAGATGACCATATGGTTTTTGTTCCTGAGTCTGTTAATGTGGTGTCTTACATTTGTTGATTTACTTATGTTGAACCATCCTTGCACCCCTGGGATAAATCCAACTTGGTCAGGGTGTATGATCTTGATAATTTTCTGTGTTCTGTTTGCCAGTATCTTGTTTAGGATTTTTGCTTTAGTGTCCATTAGACAGATTGGCCTGTAGTTCACTTTTTGGGTTGCATCTTTTTCTCCTTTTGGAATCAATGTAATGTTTGCTTCAAGGAATGAATTTGGGAGTACTGCTTCCCTTTTGATTTCATTAAAAATGTTGAGAAGTATTGGCATAAACTCTTCTTAAATACTTTTGTAAAATTCAGCAGTGAAACCATCAGGACCAGGGATTTTCTTTGGTAGGGTTTTCTTTTTTATTACATTTTCAATTTCACAGATTGACATTGTGGAGTTTAACATTTCTATATCTTCTTCATTCAGCTTTGGAAGTTAATATGTGTCTAGGAATCCATTTCTTCTACATTTTCCATTTTATTGGAATACAAATTTTCAAAGTATGTGTTTATTATACTTGGGACTTCCATTGGATTGGTGTTGTGATTTCCCTTTTTTATTTTTTTTTATTTTTTGGTCTTAATAGCATGGATTTGAGCCTTTTCCTTCCTTTGGTTGATAAGATTGGCTAGGAGTCTGTCAATTTTGATTATGTTTTCAAAGAACCATCTCTTGGATTTGTTGATTTTTTTGTATAGTTCTCTTAGTCTCCATTTCATTAATTTCTGTCCTGATCCTTACAATTTCCTCCCTAGTACGAGCTTTGGGTTTATCTTGCTCCTCTTTTTCTGGTAGCTTGAGTTTCAGCATTAGAATATTTATTTGAGCTTGCTCTGTTTTCCTGGTTAGGCATTCACTGCTATGAATTTCCCTCATAAAACTGCTTTCATTGTGTCCCCATAGATTCCTGTATATTGTATTGGAGTTTTTATTTAATTGTAAGAACTGTTGAATTTCTTCTTTAATTTCTTTTGTGGCCCACTGGTTGGTCAGTATTGTGCTGTTCAATTTCCAAGTATTTATGATGATCTTGGAATTTCTTTTGCTATTCAGCTCCAATCTCAAGGTGCTGTGGTCTGACAGTATACAGGGGACAACTTCAGTTTCCTTGCTTTTACTTAAACCTATTCTGTGAACTACACCGTGTAGTCTGTTTTGGAGAATGATCCTTGGGTAGCTGAAATGTATGTAAATTCTGACTTTGTGGGGTGAAATACTCTGTAGATATCTATTATGTCCATTTGTTCAAGAGACTGTCCATTTGCTCAAATATTTCCATGCTGAGTTTTTGTCCAGTCAATGTATTTGTGAAAGTGGGGTATTGAAATTTCCTAGTACTACTATGTTGGTGTTTATCTGTCTTTTCATGTCCATTATTGTTTGTTTTATATAATTGGGTGCATTAGAATGTGGTGCATAAATATTTAAGGTTGTTCTTGAATCTTTCCATGTACAAGAATGTAGTGGTCTTCTCTGTCTCTCTTTTTTTTTTTTTTTTTTTTTGAGACAGGGTCTTGCTTTGTAGTTCAGGCTGACCCTGAGCTCACTACATAGCCCAGGCAAGCCTCAAACTCAGCAATCCTTCTGCCTCTGCCTCCCGAGTGCTGGGATAACAGGGGTGAGCCACCACGCCCGGCACTGTGGTATGTGGTATTGATTGCTGGTGGGCTTGAGTCACTACGCCCAGCATTATATGTGATTACCAGGGATCGAACTCAAGACCTTGCACTTGTGAGGCAGGCTTCAGAACCACTGAGCTAAATCTCCGGCCCTTCTCTGTCTCTCTTAATCAATTTTGGTTTATAATACATTTTATCTGCAAATAAGTTGGCCACTCTTGCTTGTTTGCAGTTTCCTATTGCATGGAGAATTGTTTTCGATCCTTTTACTTTCAGTCTATGGCTCTCTTTCTGGATTAATTGTGTTTCCTCTATGCAGCAGATTGTAGGATCTTGCTTCTTGATGCATTCTGCTGGTCTCTTTTTTTTTTTTTTGGAGACAGGGTCTCGCTTTGTAGTTCAGGCTGTCCCTGAGCTCACTATGGTGCCCAGACAAGCCACCGCGAACTCAGCAATCCTCCTGTCTCTGCCTCCCGAGTGCTGGGATTACAGGTGTGAGCCACCACGTCCGCATTTGGTCTGTGTCTTTTAATTGGTGCTTTGAGTCCATTGATGATATTGGTTATGACTGATATGGACAAACTTAGAGCTGTCATGTTTTCCTGTCCTTGGTTCTTTTCTTCTTTGCTTTTGTTCCTTCCCCATCAGTTTCTTGTTTGGCCCAATGGGTTGACTCTGTTGGGTCATGGATTTGTACCTTTCATTGTTTTTCTCCAAGATATTCTTTAGAATGTTTGAGTGTAGGTTTTGTATTTGTGAAATTTTTCAAGTGTTCTTTGTCATGGAAGAATCTTATTTCTCTCTCAGTTTTAAAGAATAGTTTTGCAGGATTCATCAATCTAGGATGGAGGTTGCTTTCTTTCAAGACTTGAAACACTTCACTCCAGGCTCTCCTTGCATTGAGTGTTTGGGGTAAGAGATTTTGATGGGCTTCCCTTTGTATATAATTGTTTTGTTTTCTCTAGCTGCTTGCAGTGATTTGTTCATTCTTTATATGTCTGGAACCTTTATAATTATATGCCTAGGTGTAAATTTTTTTATATCACAAGCATTGGAGTCCTCTATGCTTCATATATCTGTATGTCCAGTTTTCTTTTTCCTGTGAAGTTTGCTGCCATTATCTCCTTGAATAGTTGGGTTTTTTGTTTGTTTTGTTTTGTTTTGTTTTTTGCACTATCTCCTGCTTCCCCAATGACTTTAATCAATCTTATGTCATTCTTTTTTGAATTGTCTAGGAGTTGTTGGATTGATTTCTCTGGGTTCCTTTCCATTTTCCTTAAATTACATCTTTCCTGTTCATTGGCTGCCAACCTATCTTCTAGGTGTGAAATTCGGTCTTCTACCTGAATCATCTGCCTTGCAAACTTTCACTCTCTTTTAATTTCCTGGACCTCTATTTGTAGATGTTTAAAAAATTCTATTGCTTTTTCTATCTCAGATTCTATCATGTCCCTGATCTCCTCTTTGGCTTTATTAATTACATCATTTACCTCAGATTCTATCTCTGTCTTCAGCTCAGAAATCTGTTCTAATTTCCATTTTACTAGATCTGCTTTTTTTACCATCTCAGAGAGTCCTGTTGGTTGAGCTTCCATAGGCTCCATTTCTCTTTTCCTGAATTCCCCTGGGGTGGGGATCTTTCCTTCTGAGATTTTATGTTTTTCCTCATTTCTGAGCCTTTGTTCTTACTGGGTGATTTTTGGCTTTTTATCTGGGCTGCTGTCGTCATATGTCTAGCCTAAGAACTGGCCACCAAATATATACAATATTCTGGCATCACCCTTTGGAACTATAAAGGTTACCAGGGAGTTGAATGGTAGAGAGATAGGAGAGAGAGAAATCAGAAATAGAATTAGAGGATATATAAAGATCACATGACCTTGAGGGACTGAGAGAGGCTAGAGGACAAAAGATACAGATGAGACAAATACAAGACAGAATAGACTAACAGTAGTAGGACTAGTAACATCTACATTCACTCTTTATTAATAGTACAAACGAGAGAGAAGAGAAGACTGTATGCGTTAACTTACATTGCACATACTAACTGGACAAATGAAGGTGAGGAAAATAAAGGAGAGTACCAGCAATGGGCAATCAGGGCACTATTTTCCCTCTCTTGAAAAGTAAGAGTGATTGAGAGAGGAAAGAAAAATCCAAACTTGGGCAGACAGCAGTAAGATAGTAGAGAAGTGAAGAATAGAAGAGTAGGGAGGGAAGAGAAAGAAAAACAGTAACAATAATAACAAAAAACAACAAGAAAAGCAGAATAGATTAAAATAAAGTATTAACAGCAAGCTGTTCAAGGCATGGACTCATCAATTCCTGAGTTTTGCTGGGGAATTGCAGCCTCAAAAGTTAAAGGTGCCCTTTCCCCCAAATGAGTTGAGGGTCCTGCAGTTGGTGCTGGGCCCAGAAACTCAACAATGGTAGTTCCCAGGGATGGCTCGGTTCAGTGGGCATCCCTTCAATGTGTCGGGTGGGGGGCTTCATTGCAAAGACATGGTATGCCAAACCCAGAAGCTGTATGAGGGACTGAGGGGACACTGTGTTCACCTCCTGCTGCTGGCCCTCTTGCCAGGACTGTGAGGTGCCTTCTGGGCCTCAGAACGTCTGTCCCTCTAAGCGGTTGGAAGGGCTTCCTTGCTTGCCCACACCAATCCTTTGTCTTCTCCTGAACCAACTTTATAAGTGTTTAAAGCAGCATCAGCTGTAGTCCTGCAGGACCCTGCTCCACGCCGTAAGCCACTTCTCAGAGACGGGCTGTGGGTCATCGTTCTCCTGGGTGTGGTGGTCTCTGGGTTAGCCGCCCCTCGCCCATGGGAAGTCCCACCGCAGGCAGAGGAGACTCTCACCCCCTTGCTCCCTCTTCTATTTTCCTTTTTTCTCTTCAGTGCTTGCCTCAGATCTTTTTTAGTTTGTTTTTGGAGCAAAGAATTCCCTGCTCTTATACCCCAAGCTGCTGTATATCAGCTTGGGAACAACAAACTATGGAGAGGGAGAGCCTAAGTTTGTTACCTCTCTGCCATCTTCCCAGAATCCTCTTGCCAGCAAAATTTAGCAATGTAAATTACTTTTCTATCTAGAAACACTTTTTTTCCATGTGGTTTACTGGCCACAGTTTCTCACTGGCTATGTCTTGTCAGTGTTCTTTGCAAGGTACTCTTTATATTGATGATCTCAAAACATTACTATTTCCATGTTCAGGTGTGTTGGGTCTCCTATCTTTTTTAATGATTTCATCTAGTCTCTTGGCTTTAAAATTAATATGCCCTGGGCCGGAGGGTTAGCTCAGTGGTTCCGGCGCCTGCCTCGCAAGCGCAAGGTCCTGAGTTCGATCCCTGGTAACCACATAAAATGCTGGGCATGGAGACAGGCCCACCAGCAATCAACACCGCATACCACAATGCCAGATGTGGTGGCTCACACCTGTAATCCCAGCACTCGGGAGGCAGAGACAGGAGGATTGCTGAGTTCGCGGCGGCTTGCCTGGGCACCATAGTGAGCTCAGGGCCAGCCTGAACTACAACGC
>PVIC010026958.1:0-24185 GCA_004025085.1 Thryonomys swinderianus
CGAGACCCTGTCTCAAAAAAAAAAAAAAAAAAAAGTTAACCAATATGTATATCCATTCACTGAAAAACTGAAATTCTAAGTGCAAGTTCATCTATCTGTTCATATATTTTTTGCTATGAATATAATTTCTTTTTAGCTCTTGGCAATTGCTAATGTCTTTAGAAAGTACTTTCACTGAAATATTGGCTACCTTATCTAATCTTTTAATTAAATTAATTTGTTCAAAATTTGGTTCCAATTAGGGAAATCAATGCCTGAATGAGGCCTTAATGGTAAATATAAAGAGTGAATAACAACTAGACAGTTTGTTAGATAAGAAATATAATAAGTATATTTAAGAATAATCATAGTATTTTAATGAGGCCATGTAAATAATAAATTACAATGCATTGGTGAAAATATTTTCATTCTTAATATCTACATGTTCATAAATGTAATTTGGTTAATTATTCCAAATTAAATATTATAATTTCCAAACTGGGAAAATAACAGTACTATTTTTAGAACATGTCACTTACCCTCCCCAATTACAGATAACTTATTATGCCTGGGTAGAAAAGTACAAAAATTGTTCACTAAATTAAATATGATGTACATAAGAATCTTAAAATGTCCTTCAGAATTAAAGCCTTTCAATACACACTTATTTAGAGGAAAGAGATAAGGGGTAAATTCACCAGCCATGGTATTTAACATGGACAAAAATATAATTTAAAAGATCCAAAATCTTGAAAAAGATTAACTCTAAAATGGATTTTTAGTTATTATAATGGAAATTCATACCATTTCAGTCAATCCAATATAATACTGCAGGAATATTTATCCCTGTACCATATCTTACAACTTAATTTCACATATGTATCATAAAGAAGGTATAGTACTTAAGATGTATTCAATTCTTATTTTGTGACGTTTAATGGCATAGTCTACTTCAGGTTCTTTTATTCTATTTCTGTCAAAGTTTTCTGTGATCACTTCATACCAATATGATTAAGTTTTACAGACGAGAATTTCATTATTTCTAGCACAGGATTTTTTTTTTCCTAAGTAATATACATTTTGAATAATCACTCTACTATTACTTTGCCAATTAAAAGCTAATACTGTTACTTCCACTGTCTCATCACCTGTTAAAATGAAATTACCTTTTTCACCTAAAATTCTTAAATTTAATTATGTGGTAGTAAATCATAATTTATCCTAAAAAATTTTAGAAAGCTGACTCCATACCAAGAATTTTCACCTAAAATTTCAACTTCCATCTTTAGATTTATTTTCATAGTGCAAAATAAAATGTCTAAAAATAAAATCTGTAAAACTCTGCTCTACCTAATACAATTCTGCGTGCTGTTGTGCTCCGTGTAGGTTTCTGTGGCTCAAGTACCCAGGTCTTCTCATCAATTTCATCCATTACATCCCAGAATGCCTTTAGTGATTCTAATGCTGCCAAAAACTGACCATATATGCTGCTTAAGGTGCTCTGTGAAAAGATGAAAACTGAGAAAGTTATATGCCACTCTGGTAGATTGTTTCACTCAAAATACATTCAATTCAGGAATTTCAACCTGTTTTTCACTAGAAAGTAAACTATAATAATCTAGAGACCACTCGCCCTGTTTTGCATCTCTTCACCTATATTAGCATTAACGTACTTTTTGTTGTTACAAGACTTTACATCTTATAACTACATTTTATTATGATTCTTACACTTCGTGAGTGGAATAGTAAGAACTATGTACCATTAACACATATGTATAATTTACTGATGTATACTATACAATCTACTGCATTCAGAATAATTTTAGTGAAAATTCTTTCATATTTTGTTATGAGTAGTTATTTATAATTTGATTAAACAATAACTTTGTAGATATAATTATAGAAAAATATGAAAAGGTTTAATGTATTTTTAAGGACTCAAACAATTTATGCTTTTCTCTGTTTAAATTTCAGTCACTGTCTCATTCCATTATTTCAGATGATCTTGTGGAAGTTAACATAGACGGATTTTTGCTAATAAGAGTAAAGCCATCACTTTCCTTAAAAAAATTTATAGTTTTTACTTATAAATAGGTTTTTTCTCACAAAGCAATGTTATATTTAAAGACACAACTATAAATAGAAATAGTATTAGTAAGTTTTAAAAGGACTATAGACAATTTCAAATGAGTAAAACATACAAAGTCACTGAAAACAGTGTGAATATATTCATCCAAAATTAAATGACACAATACAATACTCATACTTCTACAAGGTCAGGCAATCCAGCTTGTAAGGGAAAAGAAAGGCATCTTTAAGAACATTTTCAACAACATTTTCACCATGATTATAGTAGTAATACTTTATTTCATTTTTATAATAAATTTTGGGATTGGGGTATATGATAATCTGTAAATATGGAATTCATTTCATAAGATTTGACCTACAGAAGAAATAGTTTTATCTTCAACTTAAAATACTCAATTTGAAACAATATTCAATAAACTGAGTCAAGCAGTGAAAAAAGCTAGTCTTCATTTACAACACATCAAATAATATAAAATTAAGGAAATATACAATGAAATTATGTCCTAATACAATTCATGACAGTGACTCTGACTAATGTTTCTATTAATTGTTCTGCTCAATTCTACTTACTGATGACGTTAAAATATAAAGTATGTTAAGATCACAGACTTACGTCACATTTCCAGTCCTATTTCTACTCCACCATTTATTTAAGGTCAGCCTTGCATCTTTCTCACCACATTCCTTAAACCCACTTAGCCTTCACAGTAATGAAGTATGTGAGATAATTAAGTTACACAGAGAAAAGGGTTATTTTGGTGCATGCTTTTGGAGTTTCCAGTCAAATATGTGGAACACCCACTCTTTGGGTCTCTGATGAGAGTACCAGATGACAATGACAAGGAATGTAAGATGCACAAACTTACCACCTTATAGCCAGGAAATGAAAAAATAAGGAAGAGGCAAGAACCCCGTAATTCCCTTCTAAAGCATGGCCCCAGTGACCTAGGGATTAACCACTAGGCCCTGCCTCCTAATGGTTCTACCACCTCTCAGCAGACCACCCTGAGAACCAGGCCTTTTTCATGTGTTGGCCCTGGAGTCAATTAATCAAAACATTTCTATAACATGGAGTAATGCTCATGCTCACAAAATTTCAGATGTCAATAAAATAAGTGATTACCATAAAGTAAATGTTTCAAATTTTGCAGGCATTTGTATGAGATACAATCTTTGACATAAAGACATTCACAGCCTCAAAAAGGGAATAGCAAATATGAAAATATCAGTGCCATATTAGCAAAGGACTAATATCCTTAATATACATGAGATTACTGATAAAATCAGTTATAAAAATAGAAATAAATATAATAGAAAAATAGGGAAATAATTTTAAGACAAAATATATACAATCTAATAAAAATATTCAGCCTCATATATTTACAACATTATATCCCTAATTGCTTCTGGATAAGAAAAGGAAATTAGAAAAGTCTCAGAGTGTTGAGAAAAATAAATAATTCACTATCCCTACTAATAAATAATTCCCTATCCCTACTGAATAGAGAATCCACAATCTCCCACATAGCTTCTGCTTCAACATCAGCTCAATCCCATGCTTTGGCTCCTCTCTTACAGCATTTCCGCTGTTAGTTACTACTTCATTCCAGAGCCTCACTGCAGAGGCTAGCAATTCGCAGATCTCAGGGGACCCTGATCCATACCCTTAATGCACTCCAAAATAATCAATGATACTATAGTTCCAAATCTCCAATGACTTTTCCACTTTCTCATTGAGCCCTAATTAATGTGGCATTAAAAAAAAGTTTATGACAGTTTTTATTTTCTTCTTTGTACTTTTTACTTCCTAGAAACCTCTGTTGAAATAAAGATAAATGCTCTAGTAGCCATCCTTTCATTTCCTATGCATATATTACAGTAATACATATATTAAAAGTTAATTCAATAAAATTAGTATTCCAAACATGCCAGGACTGTATTGGGTTCTCTGCTAAAAAGATAAAAGCACCTAGCTTATAAGAAGTCACAGCTCTAATCTTAAGAATAACAAAGTGTTTGATCATAACCAAGATACACTTAGCACTTCTGAGCTTAATCACTGCATTTATAAATGTGGGTGTGCAGTTGATAACTTTTAAAGTGATTTATAGCTGTAAAAGTCAAGAATTCCAAATACTGTTTAACTGCCTGGAAATTCATAAAGTTGGTAATATGTTCCATTTAAAGTGCCTATAAACCCTTTAACATTCTCATTACTTTATTTTCTTAATTAGTTAGTTAATTAGTTAATTAATTAATTAATTTTTGGTACCAGGGATTGAACTTCAAATCTTGCATTTGTGAGGCAGGTGCCAAAACCACTAAGCTAAATAAATCCCTGACCCAAGGTGTCATTAGTATACTGTACTCTCATTTATTTCTAATTCTCATTTGTAAACAGATTGTATCAATCAATTATATATGCATCTATTAAACAATGCATATCACAATTTACTAAAAATTTCTTGATCAAAAGTTTCATATCAGGTCGGAAATTTAGATCATTGGTTCTGGAACCTGCCTTGCAAGTCCAAGGTCCTGAGTTTGATCCCGGTAACCACATACAATGCTGTCAGTACCAGCAATCAGTACCACATAACACAGTGCCAGGGGGTGGTGGCATGGCTATAATCCCAGCACTCAGGAGGCAGAGACAGAGGGATTGCTGAGTTCGAGGCTTGCCTGGGCTACCTAGTGAGCTCAGGGCTAGCCTGAACTGCAAAGTGAGACCCTGTCTCAAAAAGAAAAAGTTTCATATCAAAATCATAGTTTTTACATGAGAATCAAAAAATTTAGATCATATTATATACTACATAGTCCTAGGTATTTAAGAAAAATGCCTCCAAAATATAGGGCAAAAATTTCAGTCTCCCAAAATTCTGATACCTTGAAATAGGTTTATAGCCACCAATTCCTAAGAATAGTAAACAAATTACATAGCTTAAATATAATAAATTATTTCAAAATGCCAGACATACTTATCAAGAAATCAACCCAGTATTAGGTTCACTTAAGTTACTTATTGAAATTCTCTGCTCAGACTTGTTCATAAAAAGATCTTTATTTAGGATTATTGTGTTGATCACTAAAATTTTATAAGCATAATCAAATAAAATACTTCTGAATAAATCATCACTATGAGTCCATTCATGTTTAAGCTCTGAGATGATGAACCTTTAGGAAGTTAGTTTGGGCAAAATTCACCAAATTGGGATCTTACAAAAATTTATAGGGCTTATTATATGTCTTGAATAGTCTGTAATGCATCAATCTACATTAGCAATGCTCACCAATTTTTGTAGTGGAAAGTAGCATGAATCAAATATTCCAATATTTGAGCAGAGCGAGGACAAACTAGCTACTTTGTTCATGTTTAGTAAGTGAAACGAACTAATAGATAACTAGGTATCATTATTCTAAAACCTTACAAGGTGTCATATTTTCTGTGCTTATGAAGCACAAGCCAATGGAATATAGCTCTTATTTTTAACTCCATGATGAGAATCCATATATACCTTAGTGAAAGATGTTCATGGGCTGATTTCTATAGTCGTCATCTACTGATGAATTATTTGTATCTTTAGCGTGAACCTTAAAATATACCAGGCAATGTTAAGAAACACCTTTCATTGTACAAAGTGAGTGTAAGTGCAACAAGAACTTGGTGCCTATAGCCCAGTTAGTTATAAAGATATCACAGAGAACTTTTCAAGTTCTGGTGATAAAGGAAGTTAACAGCAATGATGAATATTACAATTTCCTAGGGTGAAGTATATCATCTCAAAGAAGCTTAGGGCAGCTTTTATGAATTGATTTTAAGAAGGGCTGTCAACTTGAACTGTGTAGGGTCATACATAGCTCCAAAGGGTTTTGCTGTTCAAGCTTGAAAAGTAAGTCTTAAAAGAGCAAAGATGTCTTTGGGGGTTTTGGGGAATACCACACCACATCTCACTAAATTGTTCAGGCTGACCTTGAATTGTGATTCTCCTGTTTCAGCCTCCAGAATAGCTGGGATTACAGATGGGTACCCCTTGTGATCTTATAAAAAACTGCAAGGCTCACTCTATATCTTTTTCTTTTTTCACTCTATGTCTTAAATAGTTGTGCAATGCTGGTGTACAGAATCAATCTACATTAGCAATGCTCAATTTTTTTCTTAAGAAGTTTCCATGCTGTAAGTGTGACTGGTATATGTGAACCCTTGACTTACACCATCTTTATCTATGCAGTATGACAATGCCATTTCTCTGGGTTTGATCCTCTCTCAAAAAGCAAAACCTGTGGCTGGCGATTTAGCTCAAGTGGCACTGCGCCAATCTTGGATGCACAAGGGCCCAATTCAATCCCTGGTACCGCAAAGAAAAAAAAAAAAGCGAAAATATACCTTTAATTTTGGCTTTTCCCTAATCTGTTTCACCTTTTCTTATCCTTGCTCCTATTCCATACATTTGTTTTCAGTAAACTCCCTCTACACAAGCTCTGTCTCAGTTTTTGCTTTTTGCTTTAGAATAAGCTGTTAAAAAAAAAACCCTCCAAATACTTATCCAAGAAATGAAACCAAAGAACATTTACTTACTGGTTTTTGTTTTCTATGGTCAAGCTGCCCTGAAGGGAATTAATTTTCTCACATACCCAGGTTTGGTCAGGATATGGCTCTCAGAAGCATCTTTGGGTGTGTGTGTGTGTGTGTGTGTGTGTGCGCAGAGAGATACTGAAGAGCAGGAGAAAGCTGAGAGGAGGTGTTCTGTCAGGATACACCATCATGAGGTTGACTGAAGGAATGTGTATAAAGTGTTCAATTATCCAGTTAGGCATATTTTTAAAATTTCACAAGAAATCAATTTACACACAGCTTTAATAGTTGTAAAAGGATAATTCTTTAAGTAGCAAGAATATATAGCTATATAAAACACGGCTCATGTTGGCTTTTACTACTGAGCTTTAATTCTGCATATATTCTGAATACCAGTATTAGGTATCTGATTTCCAAATACTTTCTCCTAATCTGTATCTTTCTTTCTCATCCTCCTAATAGTATCCTAGAGCAGAATTTTTAAAATTTTAATCAAGTCCAACTAACAGTTGGTTCTTTCTTTACAGATCTTGTGTTTAGTGGTATATTAAGAACCTCTGTTTAACTTAAAGCAATCAAACTCTATTTCTTCTAGAAGTTTTAGATTTTGTATCAAGTTCACAAGCCAACAGGAATTAATTTTTTTATACAGTTGAAGTTTATTTTCTTGGCACACAGATAGCCAACTATATTAGCAATATTGGCGGCAAAGACTGCAAAGAATATACTTAATTGTCATTGTACTTCTGTTGAAAACAGTTGTCTGTATTTGTATGGGTCTCTTTCTGAATTATGTATTCAATGATCTGTCTACTATTTTAACAATATGACATTATCTTAATAGGGCAGGTTTGTAAGTCTTTTTAGATCAAGTGGGATTAATCTTCCAGTTTTTTTTTCAGAGTTATTTTGACTATTCTATTTGCTTTTTCATACAAAATTTAAGATAATTTTGTCAATGTTCAAAACAGCTTTGTTCAAAGCTATAGGTTAATTTAAGGAAATGAATTCCTAACAATATTAAATCTTGCAAGTCATGAACATAATATTTTTCCATTAATTTAGGCATTCAGACAGAAAAATGCAACTCAATGATTCACATTTGAGATACCATTATGTATTATAGTAAATGAAATGAAAAAAAAACCTAGTTTATACCAAATATTAGAAAGGTAGCTATACAGAAATCTGAAACACTATTGTAAAAAAAAGCAAAACATCACAACCAGTACTGAAAATGTTTGGTAGTTCTTTAAAAAGTTAAAGATATAACTCCTGTATCATCCAGCTACATTGCCCCCACCTAAGGATTTATCAAACAGAACTGAAAACATGCTTATATAATACCACTGTCATAATGTTCGGAGGTGCTTTATGTGTCATAGCCAAATCTTGAGAAAAATCCATATTCCCATCAACAGATGAATGGAGAATTTAGCTAGAAACAGAAATAAAAAGTGAATATTACATGCTACAACATGGGTAAGCCTGAAAATAATTATACTGAAGAAAGAAGACTAAGTACACAGAATTAGGTAAGACTGAGTATGGAGAATAGCAAGAAAATGCAAACAAACATAAAGTGACAGAAAGTATTTCAATGTTTCTGGGGGACCAGGAAGGGATAGCAAGAACAGGAGGGAGGGACAAAGGGGAAGGATGTAACTGAAGTGTGATAGAAATGCTTATTATTGACTATGGAAATTTCATCAAACTGTACTATGCCAAGTACATCTTATAAAGCTTTTTAAAAAACTCATACTGACTCCTGAACAGTGGCAGATCTACATGACAGTAGCTTCTCTGAAAGTTTCTCAATAGCTAGAAACTTAAAAAAAAAAAACCCAGTAATCCTTACAGTAGAGACAAACACTTAAATTTAAGAGTTTACATACCACTTAGGAATGAAAGCTTATCACCTGTGTGTGTGTGAGAGAGAGAGAGAGAGAGAGAGAGAGAGAGAGATAGAGACAGACAGAGACAGAGACAGAGAGAGAGGCAGAGAGAGAGACAAAGACAGAAACAGAAACAGAAACGGAGGGAGAATCAGAGGGAGTGGGAGAAGTGTGGTGTGTATTGGAGAACTAGGATATATATAGGAAACTATGATGTTAGCTATTCTCCCTAATAGTTATTAAATTATGTTAAACTAGGAAAGCACTTAAGCAGAAAAGTGTGAACACTGCCAATCTCAAAACGTAATGCTTATTATCTTTAAAAGCATTTTGTTACTTTCATAATACCTGAAGTGAAGTAATAATGTCAGTCACTTAACCAGATCTTAGAGTATAATATCTTCATCTTAAGGACTATTATTTCCAGTATTTTAATAATGTTCACATAGTCTCAGAATGTGATCTTTTGTGCTCTGATGACACTTAAATTAATAGCATAATTTTCTGGTACTTGCAACATTTGCTTCCCATCCTGATTTTTTTATACTTCCCTGTAAGACTCAAAGATAAATCCTCTAATAACCACTTTTATCTTTATCTTTGGGGGATTCAAAAAACTTCAACAGAATAGGGAAATAGTAAGATATTAAATTTTTAGAAATTTAATTTTGATATTAACTGGAATACTGCCAGTCAGGTGATAAATATAAATATTCAGCTCATTGATCTTATATGTATGCTTCAATGATGTTCTCATTTCTTTCTATAGATACATCTATGAGTAACTTCATTTAATTACATTCTGTTTTCTGTCAAGCAATCCACAATGAACTTTTATCATCTCTTACATATTTAGGCTATTTTGACTACAACTGATTACTGATCATTTAAAATACTTGCCACTATTTTTGATATGTGAAGAAGGAATTACCACAGAGCTAAATCACATGGTGTGTACTCATCACACAATGCATGACTTTTTTAAAGAAATAAAATTCAAGTACATATTTAAAATAGGCATTTTCAATTTTGTCCTTAGCTGTTCTGTTACAGATTTTTTAAAAATCATGCCAGTTAGTGAAAAAGAATCTAGCTTTTTGTTTTTAGGTTCTGCTACGAAAGGGGACCATCAGCACCAAGAAAAATAGTTGTGCCTAATTTTTTAATCATTCATACTACAAACAACTAAATTTCAATACACGGTCACAAAAATACTTTCAGATAAATATGAGGCTGAGTGTGCTGTTGGCTACCTATTCTATTCACATTGCCAGAGCAAGACAACTAACTACAGCTACATCATTTTAAAAATAAATACTGTTCTATTGCCTTTGCTACCTACCAATTCCAGTATTCTGGTTTGCTTCACTACATATATCTGCTAAATTGGTTTGATTTCTAAGAACTTCTATTTTATGAAAATAAAGTGGGGGTTATGAAGGTTGTAGGTAGGTAGTTATTATCTGGTTGAAAGTATTAATATTGCCCAGTGATTCTAATAGGTACTGTCTGATTTAACATTGTCCTTGAATTAATTTGTCTTCAACCTACTGAATTTTTATCCTTAAAAATGGGCATTCACTTTTCCAAAAGGATAGTTTAAAACTCTTATAATAAGCATACCAAATTACTTTGGATAAAAAGAAAAATCAAAATACAAACATTTTATCAGTTTGCAAGGCAGTCTTGAGAGGAACAAAACATGGAATGTCAATGAATTATACATTGTGCAACATATTTGCTTCAATATTAGCTAAACTAACCTTGCTTGATCTAAAAGTTTTCATAACATTAAGAAGCCATTTAAATGCCGGACATGGTGGCTCACGCCTGTCATCCCAGCACTCGGGAGGCAGAGACAGGAGGATTGCTGAGTTTGGGGTGGCTTGCCTGGGCACCATAGTGAGCTCAGAGCCAGCCTGAACTACAAAGCGAGACCCTGTCTCCAAAAAAAAAAAGCAAAAAAAAAAAAAAAAAAAAAAAAAAAAAAAAAAAAAAAAAAAAAAAAAAAAAGCCATTTAGACACTGATGTATTTTCATTTTACTTGAGACACCTGCTACATAAAAATGTTTTATTGGCTTGCTCTAAATCATTATTAGTTTGTTCAAGTATTAGCAATATGTTAATCAATAAACAATAAAACCAAACAGTATTCCTCTTAACATCTTGTATTTATGTACTTAGAATACAATGCAGTACAACTGTCTGCCACATCTACATAGTTCAGTGAGACTGACAGTCACTTTTCATTAGTCATCCCTATTTCACTTCTCAACATAAATTTCCTGGGTGCTGCATTAAAATGGAGACAGTGGTTTAATCCAAATGTATTTATCAAAACTGTTTGTTAAACATGTACATGCATGTATACAGACCTATAATGTAATTTAAATGTGTATGGAAAGATGTTATTTCTTTGTCTGACCAAGGTTCAAAGTTCACTATATCACTTGGGATACCTATCTAGCATATTACATTTTTATTCCTAATATCTTTATTTACTCTAACAGGAAATTTATGGCAATTTTTATTCCCTACTTTTACAAAGATAATTTATTTTGTACACTGGGAAAGAGCAATATAGGATTTAATCATATTTTTAAGACTGTTCTCTCTTTTTACAATGGTATAGAGGTCAGGCAGAACAAACCATGATGTTTGCCATGAAGACCTATAATAAAAAATCTGATTTATTAACATCAGCAAGTCAATTATTTAAAATGTAACTAAACAGTGAAGGTACTGGATAACCCATCAAAACAAAAAAAGCTACTCTTTTGGGGTCCTTCAATTCATGGAAGAGTTTTACCATTCTACAGAAGTATCTTCTATGTTCAAACAAATGCACAGATCTCAACTCTTCTACAAGGTTGTCACACACTCTGGTGATCGTGTAAACCAAGTGAAATTACAGTAACTGGCAAATAACTTTGAGATTTAAAGTCACTCATCTGTCTACTAAAAACTAATTAAAAACAATAGGTATATGGAGAATGAATGAGTTATCCAATTTATAGACTAAAGAAATGGAAGAGTAATATAAATGGTAACAGTTAAAAGCATGGTGACAAAGGAAAAATAACTATTGCTAACTACACATTGCTTGCTTATCCTTCTGCAGAGTAAACATACCTATTCATAATAATATAAACAAAGTATTTATACCAAAATTAAAATATAATTTTTGTCAGACAATAAGAGGTATACATGTGTATGGAGTGGGAACAGGTAGAGAGTTAGCAAACACATTTCACAGTAGGAAAATTAATAGTGCCTAAAATAAACAAAAAGCAGCATAAATATAAGACTATTGTATTTAGTACTCCTATAGTCTGGATTTTCAATGTCCCCCAGAAAGTTAAAGCCTTGATTCCCAGAGTGATAATATTGGGAGGCCGTAGAAATCTTTAAATAGTAGGCCCTACTGGGACATGTTAAATCACTGGGAGTGTGTACTCAAAGGGAATAGTGGGATTCCAACCTGTTCCTCTCTCTTTTGCATCTGGGCCACTAGATGAACATTTTTGCTGTATGACATAAGAAAAAAATAAAAGGGGGTGAGGGTACCCCTTAGTAGTAGAGCTCTTGCCTAATATGCACAAAGTGAGTTCAATCCCCAATACTTGATTTTTAAAAAGACACAATACCTTTTAAAACTGCCTATTTACACTATGTTCATGTATAATTTGTAGTTTAAGAAGTGAGTTAAATTCATAGAACTAAGGAAATGAATCTATGAAAGGATCTATGTAAATGAAGAGAGAACAAGTTCCTAGACTATGAACATATAAATTCTTAATATGACAGAGAAGTGTAAACCAAAATATAATAAAAAATCCCAATAATTCTAAATTATCACCTGGAATAAGTATAGTTTATCAGTGATGTTTTGAAAATGAAATATACTAAATTACAAAACATAATTTCTAAACTATAATCTAGTGAGAGCTGAATTCTAAAAAACATTAATTTTATATTTTCTTGATTTTGCTTGCTTGTATGTTTTGTCTTTCTTTTATAGAATTCAGGATAATTTTTAAATGAATAACTTACTTGAAGAAAAAGGGAAAGTAGTTAATATGGTCCATATATCTAATAGGTCCCAAGTCCTTCACTCATACTTTATCATATCAAAATAATGGATTTTATTTTGGTCCTTTTAAACATACCATGTGGCACTAATAAAATATCCAAGAAAACAAAGGCATATATAATTAGCCAATTTAGGACTGAATAGAAAACCAGTATTATGACAAAGACAGCAAAGACAATGAAAATCTTGTTGATTAATAAAAAGTTCCACACAATTTTTATGGTGGATACTCGAGTTGTTTCTGTCCTGTGCATTATGTTTTAGACAAAACTAATTTTTCTTTATATATCAATGAAAAAGATCACATTCACGTGAACTGAGGCAAAAGGCAGTCATGTGATTTGTTTAAAATTATACAATTAAGTCGATGGCTGAACTGTAAACAGAGCCTAGGATACCCAACTGCTAGTCTGCTGCTCTAACTAATGGATCATGCTCCCTGCTATGTAATAGGACTGTTGCCTTTAATTACAAATTCTTCACTCACCATCAGATTATCAGCCAGAGGCGTTATTAGTTTTGCTCTTCTTCATTCATGGCATCATTCCAAGAATATCGGATTTCAATGATAAAAAAATGAAAACCACTATTTATTACATCATACCAAATCTGAAAATCCTAACTACTTATGGCAAGTATGTTTTACCATATCTGAATTGCACATTTACAGGTAGAATTGCAATTTAAACAACTAATTTTGCTCACTCAGTGACTTGGACAAAATGAAGTTGAATTTATATATAATCATAATACCAGTGCACTTAAAATCCGACAGTTTAACCTCATCAGTCAACAATACTGACATATATGACCTGTGTGCAAAAATCTAGAATGTTGAAGAATGTTTTTTAAAATGTATTTTAGAGAACATGTAGAGGTAGAATAAGACAAGAATCACAAGATTACATTCTTTGCAAAAATCCACTGAAGACTTTATTAAGCAAACAAAAAACAATGTCTCTAAAGAGGTATTTAGCCTCTCGTTTTTTAAGGCGCACTTTGTGCTTCTTTGGCACTGAGAGCAGCAACAATAGCAGCAGCCTTGCCCTTGGTGCTGATTTCTTACTACTCTAAATGTCTCCTCTGAGCCAGAATGCACTGGCTGTTGCTGATCATGCTGTGAGACACCTGCACTGGCTACTAGGCTTGTCATGACGCACAAAACCCTACCATCTTCAGCTTGACATTGTGCAAGTTATAATTATTCATCCAAATGAATATGTCAGAGCAGCAGCAGCAGACCTCTCATCAGAGCAAAAGAAAAATACATCAAAACATTATCAACTCAGCAGGAAGACAGGGACCATAAGGAAAATTACCCATATTTAATATGGATGCCACAAAGCCATGACTATTATATTACAAAAAGAAAGGAAAATAAAGATCTTCCAAGTTTAAAGTCTAGAAACAATCCAAATAGAAGATGTACAAAAGCAAAGATTTTTTAAAAGCTTATTTATAGTCTCCTAAATGTAACTTTACGACTACAATAGTAATATTCATATTGCTTAAAAACAACTGTTTAAAAAGTGTTAAAAATCAAAAGTAAACTCCCACAAGCAGAACTGTTCCCAGCTAGTCAATTAAAAAAAAATCACCTATAAGCAAAGTCATTTTGTTTTGCTTTTTCCTTTCAAATTATAAATTTATATTGGGAACACTTCTATTATGTTTAAAGATTCAAATAGTTCATGCTGCTGGCATCATGTGATATATAGCTAGACTCATAGGTAGTGTTTTTGGAAACTTTTGATATACTAATAGCAAGACTAAAAGAAAAGGTTTGAAAATATCTCCAACCACCACAAAAGAAGATATTTCCAAATTTTAGTATATAGATTTAATTTAGACAAGTATAACTTTATATTGCATCACATATTTAAATAAATGTAAGAAAAACTGTTAACTTTCAGAATAAATGATGAGTACCTGTTTTAAGAAAAAGTACAGAAAATTTTGAGATACAAAAAGCAGAAACCATAAGGATGAAAGCAATAAATATGGACATACTGAAAGTTAAACTTCTGTATGACAAAACATACACAGAGTTAAAAGACATGCCACAGGGAGAAGATATTCGCAAAGCATCAGTATCAAAAATACATAAAGTAATAGATAACACAAGAATCATATCTATTAATGATGTGAATTGGGGTCAAACTAGATGAGAATAAAACTTTGAAAAAATTTAGGGAAGTAAGACAAATTATAAAGAACTATAAATTTGTACAACCAATCTGGAAAGACAATATGGCAATATTTTAGTAACCTTAACGAGGGACATTCCACACAACTCAGAATTTTCACTTCTATAAATAATTCACACTTAATGTCTCATGTATATGTACAATGAAACATGAAGAGGTGTTCTCTGCAGGCTGCTAGTAAGAAACTTCGAATACCATAATTAGAGCAATAGATAAATTAACTGTAAATAGACATGATATAGTATTTTAAATATATGTATTAGATTATGAATAAATCACTGAAACAATACAATATAAAAGCTATACTGTAAATATATCAAAAATGTAGCAAAAATATGCATGGATGGCATACATATCAATTTCATGGGAATGGAACTCTTCTGAAAGGGAAAGAAAAAAAGAAAAGAAGGGAATAGGAAATGAGTGGGACCTGTGCTGTTCTCAGAATATTTTATTTCTAAAACAAAAAGGAGTAGAAACATAGCCTAATCAAGTATGACAAAACAATAACAGCTGTCAATTTGGTGGGTTAAAAGAAAACTCCTTGTATTGTACTTTGCTAATAATTTCAGTATGTTCTCTAGTTTTAGAAAAATTATGAAAATTGAATCTTGAAATTCTACTTACTACTGTTTTTTACAGCAAGCTATTACAAAAAACAAATCTATAATTTGAATTTGAGTTATTGTAGTCATTTTACACTTATACACACAAAGTAATAACTTTATTAAATAGGAATTTTTAAAAATCTAAAAAAAACAAAAACAAACCAAAAAACACTCTCAAAAAAAAAAAAGATTATTCTAGTCTGATAATTGCAAACCAATTCTGCTGTGATGGAAACTTGTTCATAAAGTCTGGGGAAATACTGTGCAGTTGTCTATCTTTGAAAAACCTAAAAAAAAAAATCAAAAGTCTAGCTTTCAACTTTGGAGTGGTTATACATATGAATGTGTAGAGATAAAATCTAGAAACCATAATATAACCCAGATACAGTATTTTCTCATGACCTTTCATTTAAAAGACGAAGATTCCAAAACTAAATAGAAACTATATGTTTAAAAAACAAGAAAGCAATAAAACTTATAATTGCCCCTCTTGAAAAGAAAAAAATCAACACAGTATTTTTTAAACAAGTATATACCAAACATCAAATACTTTATCACATCACAGCCTTTATCTTCTTCTTTATTGGCTATATTTGCTCAATTTCCACTGGAGAAAATTTTGTTTTCAAAGGACAACATGAGAATAAAAATTTTTAAATAAATGCCTAGTGAAAATATTAGGACTATGAAAATGACATTAGGACTATTTAAATTTGTTGAATTTTTGAAAGTAATCTGATAAGAAAAACTCTTTCATATGTATAATTTAAAATAGAAGCAAACAATTTACTTGAACCTCAAGATTGCCTAACGATAAAAGATAGATTTCATTTATAGAACATTTGTGAAATGTTATTAAAATTTTTTTCTCTTCTCTGAAACAGGAAATTTTCTCCATTTTGCTTTTACAACAATTTATTGGGTAAAAGATAATTAGACTGTTTTCTGAACTGAAGTAACCACATTCTGTCACAAATTCAAAAAATCACATAGATCAAATTTTTTCATGCTACTGATAATCCTAACTTTATAAAGTTACACTTTACACTCATAAAAACAAAACAAAACAAAACCTTGGTAGATATTATCAGTGCAGTGAGAAATTAAATGAACAGGAGAAAGAATCTACAATTTTTATTCAAAGTACAAAATCCTAAAGCACATAAAAATATAGTCTAAATTCAAGGATAATGATAATTTATCACAATAAAAATTGAGTACAAATTATAGGCCTTATATTTTCACTCTGACAAAAGTTTTTTGTTTGTTTGTTTTTTTAAGATAGGGTCTCCCTTTGTAGTTCAGGCTGGCCTTGAGCTCACAATGTAGCCCAGGCAAGCCTTGAACTCAGCAATCCTCCAGTCTCTGCCTCCCGAGTGCTGGGATTACAAGCCTGAGCCACCACACCCGGCTCTGACAAAAAATTTTCTGGTATAATGTCATCAGTGTTCAAAACTTTAACAATATTAAAAACTCTGCTTACTTTTCTACTTAATGGTTCCTGCTTTCTAATGAATTCTTTGGAATATAATTTAAAGGAAAATGTATGTCAATAGACTGCAATGTTTACCTAAAATGAAACAGAGGCAAGATTGCATATGTATACACATGCATGTTCATGTTTCTAAGTGCTTGGGTGGGGAAAGAGAAAATGGACACTATTAGAAAATACTGAATGAAGTATTATAGAAGGCCTATTTATAAATACATGCTTATAGAAAATGAAATACTACTCAATAACCTACAAAGGCCATTTCATTAAAAAACAATATACTTTTTAATACTTATCTTTAAGAATTTACCTGTGGTGTCCAGGAAATAGAAAATGGCACAGGAAAATCCACGAAACAATCAGGTGATTCTGCAGGGTACTATGATAAAGTATAAAATTAGGTCATCTCTGCTTCTATTTGACGATTTTACGAGGCACTTTAGAAAAAGTGGAACACTTGGAAATTCTTAACTAGAAAACTATTATATGTAAGTATTTGACTTTATTATTGTAGTGATGTTAAGAGTCAACCTGTGCTCAGGAAGAACAAGTCTGGTGGTTTGGGGTGCCACCTTAGTCAGCAAAGAAGTAAAGAATAATGTGCTCAATATCAGGTCAGCTACTAATGTGCTTAGAGAGGTGAACTGAATTAGATCTCTATTTAAAATACAGTGGTCAAACTAGCTGATATTTAATCCTTTTCTGTCTAAAATTTAATCTCAGATAATTTCAGTCACCACTTAAAGAGGCAGTGTCTATAAAAACAAGAGTGCACAATTATACAACTATCAGTTTAAAAATTATTTTTGCATAATAAAAGCAAGCATTTCTATCAAGACTATAAACAAAAAGAAAGAATGAAATATCTTCTGGTTCCTGAAGGAAAAATTAATAGTTTTGAGAAAGAATTCTTTTTAAGGTTGGACAATAATCATATAAATAGTGATAGCTGTGAGAATAAATCAGATTTCTAATTTAAAGAGAACAGGTAGTTTTTCATGAAATTAATTTTATTAGAGGATTATACTCCACAATAATGCTAAAGTCCAATGTTGGAATCTTGAAAGTCACATGTAAAAACCTAACTTTTTTTTTTTTTTTTTTGGTGGTACCAGGGATTGAACTCTGGCCTTTGCGCTTCTAGGATAGGAATGGTGCCACTTGAGGTAAATCCCTGGCTAACAGTTACAAATAAGAGTATTCATTTTTATATTAAATCACTAACTTGCCAAATGAAACTATTTTAGGAAAACTTTCATTTGACAAACATTTTAAGTTTTAGATCTTTATGTTTTTTATTATTTTTTAGTAAGTCATTTGAAAAGCCAAAGATTTTTAAGAGATCATCTAAAATACTATATTTAAGAAATCAATGCATTAGATATCAATGTTTTCAAAAGAATTAACATTTTGGTATAATGATTAGTTCTCTAAAAAGAAACTTGGTATTAATATTAACAGGACTAAAGTTCTGTGGCTATATAAACTGATAACACGAAAGCAATAGAAAACCATGTAAAATATTGTAATGCATAAATTCTAAAAAAGAAATAAAAGCAAGGGTGAGATAGGGAGTCTATTTGAGACAATTCAAAATATTCTGTAATTGTACCAGAATATAACTCCTATAATCAATGAAGAAACAATTTGTATACTATATTAAAAGTCATGTGATATCTCCAAACAAATATAAATAAAGGCTCAGTCCTCTAGTTTCACTACTGTTAATTAACTATTGGGATGTTGGTCAAGTCATTTAATTTCTCTGTCTGTTTCACATGAGAAAATGATTAAAATCAGAAAATGTTTTAAGAATATCTCTTTCCTCTCTAAAATGGTAGGACCCTTTAAATATAATTATACACACTTAAATCTGCCTTAGGACAGGAACAGAAAACTTTAGTTCACGTTGGATTGCTATTTATCTTCTAGATATACTAACATATAATAGATATACTAGATATCTTCTAGATATACTACTGTCTGTACCCTAATTTAAGCAATTTATCAATCTAGTCTAAGAAGTTAATGAGATATTTACAGCATGGGAGTAGATAAACCAAGTAAAATATCTGTGGCATAGAAAGTCTTCAACTGCATTCATAGTTCACTTTCTTAAAAGACAATAACCCTTAAGTAGGACTCAATAAAATAAATGGTACAAATGGACTGACACAGAAAGAGATCCAAAAACGTTTTCAAAAATTAGGCTGCGGGCTGGAGATTTAGCTCAGTGGTTCTGGTGCCTGCCTCGCAAGCACAAGGCCCTGAGTTCAATTCTGGTAACCACATATAATGCTGGGCATGGTGACTCACGCCCACCAGCAATCAATAGCACATACCACAGTGCCAGGCGTGGAGGCTCACGCCTGTAATCCCAACACTCAGGAGGCAGAGACAGCAGGATTGCTGAGTTGGAGGCTTGTCTGGGTTATATAGTGAGCTGAGGGCCAGCCTGAACTACAAAGCGAGACCCTTTCTCAAAAACAACAACAAAAAAGTAGGCTGTGATAAATGTTATCTCACATATATTGATGAATCCACTGTGTAGCTAGGGAAATGACATATTTTAAATGTATTTTACTCTTTAAAATTAGGTAAACATACAAATATGTATATACGTTGGAATGTCTTGGTATTTGTACTGTGTATCTATAATCTAAAGGAATACAAGTATGTATTATATGTTTTGATGGTATTCACATGTAAGACCAATTTAGTTGATATAATAAACTACATAATTGTATAGAAACAAAAAAAAGAGCAAATTCATGTGCATCTGGTGAATTAATGAACTATTAAAAATAGGAAATTGCATTCTAGGAATCCATTTTCATAATAGATTATTAACTACAGTGGTACTAACTACAATGTAAATGACCACAATGTTGTTAAATAGCTTCATTAAAATCAAGATAGTTTTTAATATATGTTGGATAGATAATATGAAACCAAACTTTTAGGAATCTGACCAATATTGCATTAGCAGGGATTTTAAGTGAAAAATAAATATAATGTTTAGTTAATTCTCCAAATTTCCCTTGAAACAATTAACAAATATAAAAATTTTTCACAATTTCAAGTCTTTTTTAGACTTTAAGTTACTGAAGAAGCTCTGGGGTACATCTTATAGAAAAGACAATTCTATACACTGTTAAGCACCATCTAAAAAATACTTTAACCACAACATTCCCTAATTCTATTTTGTTTTTAAATTTAAATATCTATTTTTAATAGGAGTTGTCCAATCCAAATTAGTATTGTTTTCTGTGTGGGTTTTTGGAGGCGGTGAATAGAAGTGGATTTCAGAAAGCACATACTGTATTCACTAATAAAAATAGCTGAGCACTGTGGCACGTGCCTGAATGCCAGCAATCTGGAAGGCTGAGGCAAGAGGATCAACTGTAACTGGCAACTTAACCATTTAAGGACATCTTGTCTCAGAGCAAAAACAGAAAAAAGGCTGAGGATGTAGTGCAGTGTGAAGGCCCTGGATTCAATCCCAGTACCCACACCCGAAAAAAAAAAAAAAAGAAAAAAAAGAATAATCCAAATGTATTTATTTTTTTTTGTAGGAAATCAAGGAAAAAAGTTTTGAATATATTCAAAGTAAGCCTTCTTTGAAGTTTGTTTAAAAAAATCATCTTTCCTCTTAAAACTCAATTTGGATGATGACTTTGTGTTATATGTTCTTTAACAAATAGTTTGAGCTACAACTGATTTTTTAAAAAAAGATAACCTCAGGCACAGATAAAAGATTACATTTCACCTGTTCTTTAGAAACAGATTTTTCTAATTCTTTCCCAGATCGAAGTTTTTTGCTTTTTCCAGTATGTCTACAATAATGCTTCATAATTATAGAAGTTGCTGAACTAATACTGGCATATACTTTTAATAGAAATATTAACAGTCTTCTCATCTACCTTAAAAAGGTATAATAAAATAGTTTAAAGAGTGATACATATTAGAGGGCACATCTTCGTTCTCAATGCCACCAATAAATGAAGTAAATCTCATCAAATGTGATTAACAACAAAACCTTTCATCACAGTGAACACATGTACAATTAGTATATAAATACTAAGTAAATAAAAAGTAAAGTAAAACAAAATGTTTTAAATATAAATGCAGCATTTATTTAAGCATTATCTCCTTAGGACAAGAGCTTGTGAAAAATGAGGATAAGATGTATTTAAAAGCTTTCATTTTGGTCTTCATAGCAGTAAAGCAACTTTTATCAATGTACAAAATATAAACAAATGGTGCTTTGAAGGAAATGATAGAACCCTTGCCACTGGCAAGTATGTGATGACCTTTAGGAAGGTCAACAGATAAAGGGAGATTTCTCAGATTTTTTTAAAAGGCATACATCTAAGAACTCAAAAGGAAAATGAAATAGTTTTTAAATAACCATCTAACTTCTTTTACAAATATACTGCTAATTTTTCAACATTTATCAAATATACCTAAACATTTTATGTGTGTGAAAAGATTGAGTCATTTCTCAACCTGTCTGATATAGAGCCACTATGAGATATCAGCTTTCCTGTGTCACCCAGTACAGCTTTATATATTAATTTTCTCTTGTGGAAAGCTTAAATGCCAGACACATTTTTAAAAAGGACAAACACAATTGATCTTTTCATCGCTACAATCTTCTGAAATAGAATTGATTGATGACTACTAGGAACAATAAAAAAAGTTGGATGTCCTGGTTTTCTTCAAATTCTAATGTTTTCCTAGTGATGATGAAGTAAATTATTATTCTACTTTTTTCTTAAAGTTTCCAATTTAGAACTAAAAATTCAAACTGAATCAAAAAGCAAGATTTTTTTGTCAATAAAATGAAAGAATAATTAAAGTGGCCTATAAAAGCTCTAAAGAGGCATGATCTTTGCAAATCTCTGCTATACGTAAGTCAAAAACTTCAGTTAATACAAACATATAATAAATAATAATAAAATTTATACATGTGTGGGAATGAGAATGAGGCATTAGAATACGATCTGCATTAGTAATTCCTGAGAAGAGTTGAGAAGAAAAACGATGTTCTCAGGAGAGCTTTACTTTAGTTAGAAGCATCACCCACTCTTTTTTGCAAAGGATTTTACAAAAATAGTACTGTAGTACTTTGAGGCTGCTAGATCTTATTTGTAAGATTTGTTTCTTATAAAGTCTACATTTTCATAAAATGAGAGCTAAAAACAGTGACACGGAATTATATTTAGACTTCTGGAAATCCAGTGAATAAATTTTTCAAGGTTTTGGAAATCAGTTTTTAAAGCATTACATAGATACTTTTAGAATAACTAGTAACCTTAACTATGAAAACATTCAAAAGGTTCATTTCTTAAAGTATTTCTTAGACAGAATAATAGTTCAACAACACACATACCTTTGCCTTCAACTTGACAGTGATTAGATGCTTTCTACCAGAAGCATCTTCTGCTTTTAACTTGATGGTACTGAAGCAAGTATCCACATATACAAGTCTGGTGAGGAGAAGAAAATTAAAAATGATCACACTAGGGTGGGCTATGAGGGAAAGTTGGAAATGGCAGGATTTGAAATAAAAATACTTGCTTTATTGTTATTAATCCTCTACAAAAATTAATCAGAGGAATTTCTGCCTGCCAAAGCTCTCTGCTGCTATAGATTTACTGCTGTTAATACACCAACCTCATGCTTAATGCAGTCATAGATCTCTGGGTTATTTACAATGTGTGTCAAGACTCATGCTGTGGTCAGTGAGCACTATGTTTCGGTTTTCCATCACTGGAACCTTTGGCACACACAGCATGTTTCTGTCAGCCTCTACTTATGTACACATTAAACTTCCTGTCAAACTCATGATCCATTTCTGTAGTTTCATACACTATGAGGCTTTTATACTTCCTTTATTTGTTTTTCTCAATGAACTCCTCCTTTATTATCAATAAATGTTACTGTACAAAAATCTGCCTGATATTAGTTCAAATACTCAAATTGATCCTCTATGGAAAATGCTGTATAAGCAAAGGTACAGCCTAGTCTCCGAACAATATATTTTCTTTTTGTACGATATATAGCTTCTGACATTCAACCTAGGCATGCATTCAAGATGACTAATATTTTAAACATACAGCACAAGCACAATTGTTTTGGCCTTAAGTTGCTCTAAATGCATGAATTTTCTACAACAGAAACCAATATCTTTTCAAATACATCATTCTGTAAAAATATGGTCCCTTGTGTATCATAAGCTACCACCAAAATGGTTCAAATTTAGTAGTGTATTTACTAGTGAACTGGGCATATGGATATTTTTTGACATTTTTATAATCCATTCTCTTGTAGATAAAAAGTAGTCTAAGAGTAGTGAGCAACTTATCACCTTAGCTGATGGTCCGCCTCAGAACAAACATTAGCCTCCCAATCTAGTTTTTTTTTTTTAAACATCAATTTTCTGATTTAGTTACAAACCAAATATATTAGGTCAGTTTCAATAAATGCTGGGTAACAAAGTCTTGGAACTCTGCACAGAAACAATGATCTAAATGTGAAGAAGATACACATCTGATAATCGAATCAAAAGTAAAATAAACAGGGGCTGGAGGATTAGCTCAATGGTTCTGGAGCCTGCCTCCCAAGTGCAAAGTCCTGAGTTAGATCTCAGAAACCACATACAATGCAGGGTGTGGTGACTCACGCCCATCAGTAATCAATACCACAGAGCAGGGCATTGTGGCTCATGCCTGTCATCCCAGCATTCGGGAAGCAGAGACAGGAGGATTGCTGAGTTTGAGGCTTGCCTGGACTACATAGTGAGCTCAGGGCCAGCCCGAACTACTGTAAGGGTCCGATGGCAGAGGACAGTTGCCTCTCCCTGCTGCGGATAGATAAAACCGCTTCTCCCTGCTGCGGATAGAACCGCCTCTCCCTGCTGCGGATAGATGGATAGATAAAACCGCCTCTCCCTGCAGAGGACAGTTGCCTCTCCCTGCTGCTGATAGATAAAACCGCCTCTCCCTGCGGCTAAAAAGTAAGACTACACCCTAAAGGAAAAACCCCGGAGAGTTCCCTCCAAAACCAACCCTAAACCCCCCTCCAGCCGTTGCCAAAGTTAAATATTCAAAACGACCTATTGTAACCTTACCCGCTCGATTCTCGCTTCTGTAACCCCGCCTTACTTGCAAAACCCTATAAAAGTCCCCATCAAGCAAACCTCGGCGCGCAAGTTCTCTGATGACTTGTCGCCCAGGTACCTGTG
>PVIC010026959.1:0-24187 GCA_004025085.1 Thryonomys swinderianus
CAATTTATATACATCTCAAAATCACATATAACATTGGGGAATTTGTACCAGTATATGACACAAGTTAATTCTCATTTTTACCCATATCCCTACCCACCCACACCTCCTCACCCCCTTTATACATGCTCTTTTATTTTCTTTCTGTATCATATTTATTCCTTCCCCTCATCACATTCCCACACCAAGTTTCCTATAGAAACTTCCCACTCTATAAAAGCTGTCCATAGGGTTTTAAGTTACACTATTATTTAAGGAGAATACCTTATAATGATTAAGTCACTACTATCTTGTTTTTAATATTCACTTTATCTTTGATTTCCAACAGTTTAGTTAATGTTAATGAAACTAGCTGTCCTTGAGTTTATGCCATTCAAAGTACACTGGTTTTCTTGGATGCAAAGATTCATATTTTTAAAAAAATTTTATCAAATTTGGAATAGAGGTCCCATTTGACCCTGCTATTGCCCTGGTAGGAATATACACAAAATAATTAGAAGAATCATATCATAGTGACATGTGTGCACCCATGTTCATAGCAGCTCAGTTTGTGACACCTAAATCTTGAAACAACCCAAATACCCATCAACTAGAGACTGTATAAAGAAGAGGTGGCTTTTCTATAAAATGGAGTATTACCCTGCCTTAAAGAATGATAAATTTGAGTCATTTATACTCAAAAGGTTGCACCTTCACGACACACTCATTAGTGAAATAAATAGGTCACAGATGTGCAAATATCAAATCTGTTCTCTGGTATGAGAAATTGAAGATGTTATTAAATCCTAGAATGTATGATGGATATTGTGAAATAGAGAATATTCAAAGGGAAATGTGTGGAGGGGTGAGTAATGAGGGGGAAAGAAAAAATGTGATGGTAATAAAAAAAGGGAAAAAGGCTTATGTATTTAGGGGTGGGTCTCGTGGGTTGGGTAAAGGAATGGGAAAAAATGAGAATTGAATTGTGTCATATACTCGTACAAGTTTCCAATATTGAGTGTGATCATAATATGTATATGCAATGTACCAATAAAGATAAAAATAAATTAAAAAAGAAGAATTTGGGAAGTTTTTGCATACTAGTTCTTCAAATATTCTTTTTTGCCACCTTTCCTCTCCCTCTTTTGCTCTCCATCTTTCTTTTTCTCTCTCCCTGCTTCTGCCCCCCTTCCCATCACCCTTTTTCTCCCTCCCTCCTTTACTCCTCCTTCTTTTCCACTGCCTTCTCTTCTATTTATGAAATTGCATTATGCATATGTTGATGTAGCTTATTCTGTGCCAGAGGTATACTTGCTTTTCCTTTTTTCTTTATGTTCTTCAGACAGAAATCTCAATTCATCTATCTTTATTTTGACTATTGTTCCTACTGTCTAATAAAATCTTCATTTGAGCTACTTTAAAGTCTTAGCTATTATAATTTTTAATTCTAAAATTTCTGTTTAGTGCTTTTCATTTTTCTTAATATCTTCCCTTCAGTAAAACATTATATTACTTTAATTATTTTGAGATAGTTTCTTTTGTTATAATCATAAGACATGTTCTAAAGTTTTTCTAAAGGGTCAATGTCTAGGACCCCACAGGGATAGTTTATTTTAATGTCATTTTTCATGTTTATGGACCATATTTCTTTATTTATATGTGTATTTCCTAATTGCTTAGCAACAAACTTGAACATTTTAAATATCTTATGGTAACTTGCATTCAGATATCACTCCATCTGTGCCTGTTTTATTATTTTTCTTTGTTCTCCTAGTTGCTGTATGATTAGAGAATTTCCTTGAAATAATTCTATAGTGTCTTTACCTTTGTTGTATACTGATGTGAGGTCAGTGCGTATTTTCTTTTGTTAGGTCATTGTGCTGATAAATGATTGGCTGTGATTCCCTTAAATCCTGTAATTGGTAACTCGCTGTCTCTTCCAAGGGACTCTGTGAGTTTATCTTCAACATTTAGCCAAGCTGTTTAGAATTCTGCCTTGGTCTGTGCATCTTCTGTACAAAACGTCAATGTCAACTAGAGGTGAAAGACTGGCTTTGCACATCTTTCCAGAGTATGCAAACAACTTTTCTAATAGATGTAGCCTTCCCCATTGTCTAAAAATATTTCAGAGCTTTTCAAGCTCTACCCTAAATTTCTTATTCCTTATATACTTACTTTAAGATTTGTTCAGTTTTTATTTGTCCCAAGTGGCACTGCTCTCTCAGTCAACTGTAACATTAGATGGTTGGCACTATTTCTTTTAACCAAATGCACTGAAGATAGGCCATTTTTTCTGACTTGGGTCTAATAACTACAATATACATAGGATACAATTTTTTCCAGGGAGAGTTAAGGTAGATTAAATAATGATAAAACTTGTGAAATGAGAATGTAATAGAAATTGGATGTTAGCCCAATACTTTAACTGAAAACCTGCTGATTCTCATAGCAATGGTATTGATGACATTGTTAGTCAGAAGATTTCTCCAGAGTTATAAAGGGGGAAACTTAATCAACCAAAAGACCATAAATCAAGATTCAACCATTTAAAATAATCTGTTTGTGTTGCTTCACATCACGGATTATTTTACTGAGCTGTAAAAAAGTAGATTTTGTCAAATTTTCTAGTGGTTTATGAAAGGTCATATTTATAGATTCTTATTCCATCATCTGGAAATGCTATAATGGTACTCATTTGTTACAGTTAGTCTTCAGTGTGTTGCATAACTTAACTCTTCCAAAATCCGTTAATAAAATGTACCGCTTTCACTCAACAACACAAACCTAAATATATTAATAAAATTGGAGTTCTAAATATAATTCAAAATGATAGTGTAATTACAGAATGGAAATCTCTATGAAAGAGCTGTTTCTGTCCCTCTCTTTCCCTTTCTCTCTCTCTCACACATACACAACTACTATGTGCTATCCTCTACATATTAAAATTATGCTACTATCACAATGTGAACAGATATTTTTAACATAGTAATGATGATGAAGGTATACCTATTCATCTACACTTCATATACAGTCTTGTGAGATACATAAAAAATAACTGTCAGGAAAGTGGGAAAGTTTAATTAGTCTAAAACGGATAAAACATGTAACTGTAGCCTCCAATGAATACTGATTGAACATAATTCAACACGAACTTTGGACATTACAATATGTTCTGCTAGTCTTGCAAAGATGGGCATGAATAAAAGAAAAAAATAATATTCATTCAGAAACCTTGCCTAACAAATTTTATTTTATTTTATTTTATTTTATTTTATTTTATTTTATTTTATTTTATTTTATTTTATTTTATTTTATTTTATTTTATTTTATTTTATTTTATTTGAGACAGGGTCTCGCTGTGTAGTTCAGGCTGGCCCTGAGCTCACTATTAGCCCAGGCAAGCTTCGAACTCAGCAATCCTCCTGTCTCTGCCTCCTGAGTGCTGGATTACAGGTGTGAGCCACCACGCCCGGCACTGTGGTATGTGGTACTAATTGCTGGTGGGCGTGAGTCTCCATGCCCAGCATTGTATGTGGTTATTGGGGACCAAACTCAGGACCTTGTGCTTGCAAGGCAGGCCAGGCGCTGGAACCACTGAGCTAAATCTCCACCCCGTCTAACAAATATTTAATGAAAACCTTCAGCTTCTTTCATAAGACTATCTTCTAATAAAAGATGTAGCAAGCCCATTTACTGCATAATTGGCTATTGCAAGCCTGAGGGTTCATGTTAGAGAGCTAGATATATTTTTGGGAATCACTCATTTGACAGATACAACGTAAATGAAAAAGCCTACATATTATCTCATGCTTTATAGACAAGAAGACTTGCTTTTTTGATTAGGTATTTATGTAGTCAAGCAAATTGCTTTTCTGTCTTGCAGTTTTGAAAAAGTGCATCTTCTTTGGCTTAATAATGAAACAAAAATAAGAATGAATCAATGAACTTCATTTGCGCTTAGCTAACATTGTTGCAGAAGTTTTATATTTCTTAACTCAGGAGTGCAGAAGTTGGTAAGACATGCTGTACACAAAATTGTTCCTTAGCTATGCACTTCAGCTACACCTAAAAAATAAAACCAATGCAAAGGAAATATGGAAATACATGTACCTATGAGCCAGAGGGAAATGTAAAGGTAAGCAACAAACTATGACATGCCATAAAACAGTGTTTATCGATATGCATGCAAATTACCTGGAGAAGCTCGTCAAAATTCACATTCTTATAAAGGAGTGTTGAGTTCAGAATACAGGTACTGCATGACTAAAAAGCTTTCACTGATGCTACACCGAATGTACCTTGGACTACAGTTTTAATTAGTGCAAAAGCAAACATACATATGTTCTCATTTGGGTTTTATAACTACATGTTTGTGAGTTTTCTATTTCTTTTTTTAATATAATGTAGATCCAAATTGTCTTAACTCCTTTCTGGGACAATAAAAGACATAAACAGATGGAGAGATATTAAATCACTAAAAGTATAAACAAATATAATGCATCTCATGAGTAAAGTGAGACATGTTCATACCAATCAAAAACTACAAAACATATCAAAAATGTAAGAGTGAGCCAGGTATGGTGGCTCATGCCTATAATCCCAGCACTCGGGAGGCAGAGACAGGAGGATTGCTGAGTTCAAGGCTTGCCTGGGGTACACAGTGAGCTCAGGGACAGCCTGAACTACAAAGAGAAACCCTGTCTCAAAAACAAAGTGTCGGGCATGGTGGCTCACACCTGTAATCCCAACACTTGGGAGGCAGAGACAGTGAATTGCTGAGTTCAAGGCCTGCCTAGGCTACATAGTGAGCTCAGAGGTAGCCTGAACTACAAAGTGAGACCCTGTCTCAAAAAGAAAAAACAAAAACAAAAACACACACATACACACACACAAATGTGAGAGTGAAACCATGGATATTACAGTAGCATTCATAGAGATTTCCCTTCTGTAATGATACTATCATTTTGAATTATATTTAGTATTCCAATTTTATTAATAATAATCTAAGAGACAATACAACATTGGATGTTACAGTAGCAATTGTGCTTTTCCAGGTTGGCATAGAATGCTACAAAAAGAGCACTGAATTTGGAGTCAAGAATCCTTGAGTTATTGCACAGACTTTAACTTAACTATAGAGAATAGAAAGACTTTAGCCCCTAAATCTTCACTTCCTCTACCCAAAAAGCAAAGACAGAATAATTGACCTCCAAGTTCACGCATAGTTTTTCCACGTTTCTTCTCTGCTCCTCTTATGAAACTCTTGGACAATATAAATAATTTCCTCCTCTTTCAAATCCCTCTTTGGCATTCCCTCTTTTGGCATTGTTTATGAAAATCTTCAACTTTTAGGTTGAAGGAAAATCTGAAGTTACTTGAAGGTGGATAACTAAGACATGCCAAATTTCCATGCAAGCAGCATTAATTTATTGGCCTTTCAATTCCTGGCGAGCAAATGGGCTTTATCACTCATGATAGAAAATTGGCAAATCTTGACTTTGTATAAGGCCACAATTCAAGAGGGAATTTTGCCAAACACCAATGCCCAAGTCTAGAAAGTCCACCTTTACTACTTCCCTTGTTTCACAGACTAGATTGTTAATTAATTCCAGATGGAGAATTCTGCTCATTTATGTAAATGGCAGACTAACAGAGCAAATCTGTCCCAGACTTTTGTGTTGAACAGTACTTTAAGATGTCATGACATGTTTAGTGGAATCCAACTGAGTCTTCAGAGAAATATAAAAAACTGCCAAGCAAATATAGAGATGTAGTTTCATTCATGGTATAATTGAGAAGTAATGAAGGATTCTGGTTATGAGATAGTATTTGAATCTTAAGTTGTTCCACTCTATGACAATAGGGCAAATTAATCTTTGCCCAGCCAGTTTCATCTTTGTACAATATGATTGTTTGGAGTATTAAATGAGATAATATATACTTTTAATATATAAAATGTAGTCCTTGGGCAAGCAGTCTCAATATTACCTTGACAGTATGATAGAAATACAGAATATCACCCACACTCCATTCTTATTGAATCAGTAGCTTTGAATTAAACAAAAGCACAATAAAATTTGAGTTATCCTTGGCAGGCCAAGGATTCAGCACAGTGTCTGCTTCAGAAAGATTCATTGATCAGGAACTGTCAATATTAAGATTTGATTTCTCAACCACTCTGTGTGGTTTCTATGGCAGTTATTTCTACATCCCCTGCCTCTCTATACTGATTACCAAGGCACATCACTGGCCCCATCCCCCAAAGAGCCAGCTATTGTTTTTTTCCTCTATTATCCTAGATATTCCCCATCTCTTAATCCTTAAAGGCCTGAGTGTTTATTTAAGGAACATCACACTGGCTGAAACAAAGAGTTCTTTTCCAGATTTTACACACTTACCATATATCTACTTTCTGCACTAAATCACATCACATTTTCTGTCCTATATATTTAAAAAGCAATGTATTTTTCAGGATAGTACTTGTTAATGTGGACTCTCAAGTTAAAACTGTGTTCCTGCCATTTTATAGTTTTGTCATCTTGGATAAGTTACTTAACTTCTTTGAGATTTACAGAGAGTAAATCCGAGTAAGTGCACAATGAATTGTAACACATAACTTTATTGTCACAGCGTTTTTGTAGATGTCCCTCACAGTTTCATGTGGTCATAGGCAGGCTATTTTGGATGTGCCTTATCTATGGTATGTGATGCCTAAATTAAGAGTGTGACATTAGGATCAAAGATGTGTGATCACTGAATTAGTCCACTAACTGGTTTGGCATAGTTCTAAGTAAGGTTTAGTATGCTTCAACCTGGATGTGAATGCTGCTCGTGCTAGGGCAGGGAGCCTGGATGGAATGTATGGGACAGAACCCTTGCTTCCTTGCTACTTCACAGATTTGCTGCCTTTTTTCTGCCCTGGATGAACTATTTCTTCTCTGCCATTCCTCTCTGTCTTGACACCCTGTAATGGAGACTGATAACTATGGACAGAAATTGCTACAAACTGTGAGCTGATTATTTTCTACATTAACTTGTAAGTGTTAAGTATTTTGTCTCAGTGATTAGAACAGTAACTAGGGTAAATTTCATCTGTATGCTTATTATTTTCATAATTACATTATCTTTGCCATTTTATCATCACAAAGCAAAGCAAGTAGTATTATATCTACATTCCCATATCAATATGCAGTATTAAAATATGGACAATTCACCAAAATCTGCTTTTAATTGATAAATAACTAATTTTAGAACCCAGTCTGACTTCCCACTATATCACACCCCTAGTGTGTCTAATATGAACAGAAGAATAAACTCTGGTTTGGGCAATAAGAATAAGATGGAGGGCCGGAGGGTTAGCTCAGTGGTTCCGGCACCTGCCTCGCAAGTGCAAGGTCCTGTGTTCGATCCCTGGTAACCACATACAATGCTGGGCATGGAGACTCACGCCCACCAGCCATCAATACCACATACCACAGTGCCGGGCGTAGTGGCTCACACCTGTCATCCCAGCACTAGGGAGGCAGAGACAGGAGGATTGCTGAGTTCGAGGCTTGCCTGGGCTACATAGTGAGCTCAGAGCCAGCCTGAACTACAAAGTAAGACCCTGTCTCAAAAAAAAAAAAATGAATAAGATGGAGATTGCCATTTGGGAATAAAAGAAGTAGTTAGTCTGGGAAAATATCCCCTGGTTTTGGACAGTTATATCAAAACTAACCAAGCTAGTATCCAGATTGTAAAACTGGAAGTATCTGTCAGTACCTTCAGCTAAACCAAGCAGCCATGCCCATGAGTTTCAGGAGCACTTTAGAGGTCAAAAGTAAGCCTGCAAATCTTTCTTCCTTCTCTCCTTAGAAGACCTCAATTAGCTACCTAACTACTTCATATCTTTCTGCTGGGATATTTTAAAATAAAAGTAACATGTAATGTGTATGGAAATGGAGCAGCAAAGGAACACAGGTGCATTCAAAAACAAGTTCTGGACAGAAGAAAATTCATTTGTTTCTTGATAGACTAAAGAGAAAAGGGAAAGAAGATGTGTCTGACAAAACGTTGATAGTTAGACGAGTGTCTGGCTGGTGGTTGTATTATTGTTAATGTCCATGGAAATTGATATGGTCCTTTTGAGAACAATTCTGCAATATAGACCAAGAACCTGAAGATGTTCATATTCTTTGAGGTTTTAATTCTACTTCAAGAAATATATTAAATGCCAGAAAAGTTTTAATCTTAACAAAGTTTGATGACAAGTCTGCCAATCACAATAGCATAATCAATAAACATTCTATGTTGAAATTGCTTGTCCTTTTAAGGTTCTAGTCATCATGCGGGAAAGGATCTAATCAGGCATGGACTTTAAAAACTTCTTATTTATCTTAAAAGAACATGAAGTTCTGCTATTAAGCTTTAGTATATTTCCTTAAACTAAGAAAAACAGACATCACACGAAGATTAAACATTTTGTAAACTACTTTACCATATATTTTATTAAATGTCAAATGCTATTCAACTTACTGATTTACTTCTTTAAGGGGAAATTTTAAACTAGAATTTTGCCATACAACTTGTTTACTACTGACTTTTTCTACAAAGAAATTGTGAACTAAAATGTCTGTCTGACTAGCAAACTCTGTAGTCGCCTCTCAAGGAGGAGAGAGAGAAGCGGTGCTACTCCAACCAAAAATCAATCATTAATGTTATTCTGAAGACATTTCATCCTTAGAGTAAAAAGATTTTTGTATGACTCTTTAAGAACATAGCTGTTTGACACAGTTAGTACATCTGCAGTTCTATTAACCACAGTAAGATTTAATGCAAGTTCTCCACTCATTTTATTTTGAACATATATCTGAATAGAGTGACTTATTAACTGTTGCTAAAAGATCTGGAATTTTAAAAGTTAGAATAGGATGAGTAGGTTATGAAAGGGTAGAAATACTTATAAAATAAACTGCTCTATTAATGGCCATTTTAATGACAATTCTGATTTGGTAGTCTTTAAAAATAATCTTTCACCTTTGTTATCTGAGAATACCATTGAGTTCTATAAAGATGGTTTTTAGTTAACTTATATAATTTTGGTAATTATACTTTATTACATAATTAGTGTAAGTATATGTAATCAGTGTAACACATAATCACATAATTGAGTCATTGTAAAAATTCCTAGTGAAAACGAATATAATGCTTTATACATCTGCAGAAGAAAAATGCTTTAGTTTTTATTTGGATCCATTTAAAAGAATTTTTTGGCTTAAAAGTGGTAACTTTGTTCATGCATTACGAATTCCACATAGAAATGACTACATTTTCAGTTCCCCGTCTTCGAAATTTTGTGGTGAAAATAATTGTCCTCCAAATGCATTATTTATTTGGTGGACATAAAAACATTCAAAAATAGCTGTGTGTACAAAATTTGAGGCCATGAAAATGCTCAGGTGGAATACAAAATGACAGTAATAAGAGACAAACAATGATATATTTCAAATATGTTTACATGTGACTGTGTACATATACCTGTGATTAAAAATAATCATTATACAAAAACTAATAGATTAGGTTCTCTTGGTTCTCAATTAATTTAATGTAAAAGAAATTTATTAATTTCTTAGCCTATAAAGGAAGCCAGGAAGGGAATCTTCCATTGTCCACTGACCATACATTTTTCCTTCCACGTTATGCAAATATGAATTAGATTGGGTGTTTTCAGGTAAAAGTTAGCTTTTTAAAGGGGTTCAATCAAATAAAGCTGTTTTATTTTTCAGGAAGCAAGTTTATTATCACTAAAATTATTCAGGCAAAGTTAATTTGTTTTCCTTTTTTGAGACAGGGTCTCATTTTGTAGTTCAGGCTGGCTCTGAGCTCACTATGTAGTCCAGGCAAACCTCGAACTCAGCAATCCTCCTCCCTCTGGCTCCCCAGTGCTGGGATTACAGACATGAGCCACCACTCCCGGCACTGTGGTTTGTGGTATTGATTGCTGGTGGGCGTGAGCCACCACGCCCGGCTACCTATCATACATTTTGGCATTCATTTACACCTTCAGTTTTCACATTAGAGAAAAGTACAGTATTTATATATTTGTGCCCTACTTATTTCACTTATGAGTATGCCCTCAAGGTACAGCCATTTAAGTATAAATGACTCAAATTTATCATTCTTTATGACTGAATAATATGCTCCTTTATTAAAAAAAATCTTGTGATCCAGTGTCCTGTTGATGAGTATTTGGGCAGTACCCAAGATTTAGCTATCACAAACTGAGCTGCTGTAAACATGGGTGCACATATGTCGCTGTAGTATGATGCTTTCAATTCTTCTAGCAGGGAAATAGTAGGGTCAAATGGAAACTAGAGTCCTAGATTTTAAGGAATCTCCAAGCTACATAGTAGTTGCACCAGTTTACGTTCCCACTAACAGCGGAGATGTGTTTTTTTGTCCTCACAGCCCTGCCAGCATTTTTTTATTGGTTGATTTCCTAATAGCCATTTAATGTGGAGTGAGATGAAGTATCATTGTTTTCATCTGCAACTCTCAAATGACCAGCGGTGTTGTACATTTTTTTTTTTTTTGAGACAGGGTCTCACTTTGTAGTTCAGGTTGGCTCTGAGCTCACTACGTAGCCCAGGCAAGCCTCGAACTCAGCAATCCTCCTGTCTCTGCCTCCCGAGTGCTGAGATTACAGGCATGAGCCACCACACCCGGCAGTGTTGCACATTTTTTCATGTGTTTCTTTGCTGCCTTTACTTCTTCATCTGAAAGATGTCTGTTCATTTCATATGTCCACTTTGGAATTTGGTCTTTAAATTTGGGGGACTGATTTTTTAAATATCTTTATAGTCCTTAAGAAAATAGTTCTCCTTTGTCTGAGTATCAGGTGTTGAAAATTCTTTCAATATTGTATGTTGCCTTTTCACTTGATGGGTGGTTTTTCTTGCTCTGCAAAGCTCTTTAATAATATGAGACCCCAGTTGTTGATTGTTTCTGTTAGTTCTAATGCTCATGAAGTTTGTTCATATAGTCTTTTGCTATGCTAATGTCTTCAAGAGTTCTACCTAACCTATTTTTCCAGTAGATTTAGTGTTTCTGTTTTAACATTTAGGTCTCCAGTCTGCTTTGATTTTAGTTTGGTGCATGGAGAAAGAAATAGGTCTACCTTTAATCTTTGGCGAGTTGAAACCCAGTTTTCAAGCCTCTTCGTTAAAGAGGCTGTCTCTCCCCCATTGAGGGTATTTGGCTGCGTTTTGTTTTGTTTTGTTTGTTTGTTTTTTTAGACAGGGTCTTGCTTTGCAGTTCAGGCTGGCCCTGAGCTCACTGTGTAGCCCAGGCAAGCCTTGAACTGAGCAATCCTCTGTCTCTGTCTCCAGAGTGCTGGGATTACAGGTTTGAGCCACCAAACCTAACATTTGCGGTATGTGGGACTGATTGCCAGTGGGCAGGGCAACCACGCCCTGTATTGTTGTATGTGGTTACCGAGGATCTAACCAGGGACCTGGCGTTTGCCAGGCAGGCACCAGAACCACTGAGCTAAATCTTCGGCCCAGGCTGCTTTTTTTTTTAAAGGTGAGGTGAGTCAGTACATCTGGGGTTCTTTCTGGATCTGCTAGTCTATTCCACTGGTCCTCAGATCTGTTTCTTTTTTTCCCAGTTACCATACTGGTTTTATTATTACAGTGGCTTTGTAGTATAGTTTCAAGTTGGGGATTATAATACCCCCCTGCCACGATCTTGTTGCTTGGCATTGCTTTTGGTATTCTACATCTTCTGTGGTTCCAGATGAATTTTTGTATTATTTTCTCTAGCTCTTTGAGATATGTTGTTGAGATTTTAATCAGGATTGCAGTGAATCCTTATAGGAGTTTTTCAGTATGGCCATTTTAACAATACTGGTTGTTCTGACCCAGGAACAAGGGATGTCTTTGCATTTTCCAATATCTTCTTTGATCCCCTTTTCAGAATGCTATAGTTTTCAGAGTAGAGATCTTTTACCAATTTTGTTAGATTGATTCCTAGACATTTCATTTTTTGGATGCTATTATAAAATGAAATGATTCCCTTTTTTGTAATGCAATGAGTTCATTGTTTGTGTATACAAAGATTATCAATTTTTGAGTGTTGACCTTGTATCCAGCTATGATACTAAATCTGGTGATTAAGTTCAGATGTTTTGAGTTGAGGATTTTTGAATCTTCTATATAGAGTATCATGTCTTCAGCAAATAATGATAGTTGAATTTGTTCTTTACCTATCTTCTTTCCTTTCATTTCTTTCTCTTGTCTAATTTCAGTGGCTTATATTTCCAAAACTAAATTGAACAGGAGTGGTGAGAATGAACAAATTTGTTTTATTTCTGATCTTAGTGTGAAAGGTTTCAGTTCTTGATAATTTAATATGATGCTGGCTATTTGTTTCTCATAATTAGCTTTTATCAGTTTGAGATAAAAACCAACTATTCCAGCTTTCTGAAAGGTGTTAATTGTGAAGGTGTATAGGATTTTTGTCAAACTTTTTTCTACATCTATTGAGATGACCATTTGGTTTTTGTCCTTGAGTCTGTTAATATAGTGTGTTACATTTATTGATGTTTAACCACCATTACACCCCTGGGAAGAATTAGATTTGGTCAGGGTGTATGATCTTCCTGGTGTGTTCTGTATTAAGCTTGCCAGTATCTTAATGAGTATATTTTCATCAATATTTTTTTTGGAGAGATTGACCTGTAATTTTCTTTTTTGGTTGGGTCTTTCTCTGTTTTTAGAATCAATGTAATGCTTGCTTCCATGTATGAATTTGCGAGTTTTGCTTCCCTTTCCATTTCATTAGAGTCTGAGGAGTAGTGGCATTAGCTCTGGTCTGAAGGTGTTATAGAATAAAGCAGTAAAGCCATCAAGATGAGGAACTTTCATTGTTGGGTTTTTAATTACAATTTCAATTTCTTGTATTGATTTTGCTGTGTTTAGCATTTCTATATTCTTCATTCAACTTTGGAAGTTCATATGTCTCTAGGAATCGATCTATTTCTTCTGTTTTTCATCTTATTGGAGTACACGTTATCAAAGTAAGTGTTTATTATACTCTGAATTTCTGCTGGATCTGTAGTGATTTCCCTGTTTCTACTCCTGATTGTATGGATTTGAGCTTTTTCTTTCCATTTTTGATAAGGTTGGCTAAGGTTTGTCAATTTTATTTATTCTCTCAAAAACCCAATTCTTTAATTTGTTGAGTTTTTGTATTATTCTCTTAGTTTTCATTGCATTATTTTCTACTCTAATCCTTATAATTTCCTTCCTTTTGAGAGTTTTGGTTTATCATGCTCCTTTTCTTTTCTACTAGTTTAAGGTTCATCATGAGGTTTGTTTATTTTTATGAGGTTGTTTTTTTGAGCTCCCTCTGCTTTCCTACAGTATGGTCATCCACTGCTATGAGTTTTGTATGTAGAACAGCTTTTATTGTGTCCCATAGATTCCTGTATGCTGTATTGGAAATATCATTTAATTGAAGAAAGTCTACAATTTCTTCACTTTTTTTTCAATTGAATTCTTTATTAATACATTTTACATACAGCTCACAATCACACTCAACATTGGGGAATTTGTACCAGTATATGACAGGAGTTAATTCTCATTTTTACCTATATCCCTGTCCACCCCACAACCCCCCACCCAATATACACATGTGCTTTCTTTTTCTTTTCAAATCATATTTATTCTTTCCCTGCATTACTTTCTCCTACCACATTCCCTTTGAGTATTTCCTATTTCACAAAATCTATCATACATTCTAGAACTCGTTTACATCTACATGTTCATTTACCAAAGAAAAGATGTGTTATTTATAGATCTGTGATCTATTTATTTCACTTATTAGTGTGTCCTTAAGATATGTCCATTTGGGGCCAGAGATTTAGCTCAATGGTTCCAGTGCCTCGCATGCGCAAGGTCCTGGGTTAGATCTCCCTGTAATCACATACAATGCTGGGCATGGTGACTCACCCCCACCAACAATCAATATCACATACCACAATGCCAGGCGTGGTGGCTCACGCCTGTAATCCCAGCACTCAGGAGGCAGATACAGGAGGACTGCTGAGTTCTAGGCTTGCCTGGGCTACATAGTGAGCTCAGAGCCAGCCTGAACTACAAAGTGAGACCCTGTCTCAAAAGAAAAAAAAAAAGATGTGTCCATTTGCACATAAAAGAATGAAACTTTCTTCTTTAATTTCTTCTGTGACCCATTCATTTCTCAAGGGAATATTTAATTTCCATTTGTCTGTGAGGTTCTTGAGATTTCTTTTAATATTGATTTTTCAATTTCAAAGCACTGTAGTCTGACAGCATGCAGGGGATGAATTGAATTCCTTTGTATTTACTTAAACATGCTCGATGAACTATCATGTGGTCTATTTTGGAGAATGACATATGAGCAGCTGACAATAATGTATATTGTGACTTTTTGGGATGAAATACTTTGGAGACATTTACTAAATCCATTTGTTGAAAAGTTTGGCTCAGTTCAAGTTTTTTGTTTGTTTGCTTCTTTGTTTTGTTCTTGTTTGTTCATTTTTAGATTTTTTGAGATGAAGTCTCACTTTGTAGTTCAGGCTGTCCCTGAACTCACTATGTAACAGCCCAGGCTAGCCTCAAACTCACAGTGAATCTTCTGCCTCTGCCTCACAAATGCTGGGATTGTATGCATGAACCACCATTCCCAGCATTGATATGTTCTTCCAGGGATCACACTCAGGACACTGTGATTGCCAGCAAGTGACCCAGAAATACTGAGCCACTGAGCTATAACCCCACCCAGTTCAAGTGTTTCATTATTGATTTTCTTTTGTCAGGTTGATTTGTGACAGTTGGGTATTGAGGCTCCCAGCTATTATTGTATTAGTGCTTATTTGACCTTCACATCCATTAATATTTGTCTCATATAGTTGGGTGCACTAGAATTTGGTGCTTAAATATTTATGAAAGTCATGTCTTACTCTTGGATTGTTCCCTGTATGATGATGTAGTGTCCTTCTTTGTCCCTTTTAATTAGTTTTGGTTTCAAATCTACTTTTTCTACAAATAAGATAGCTATCTTATTTGTGCTTTTTTGTGTGTGGTTTTCTTTCCCATGGACAATTTACTTTCAGTCTATGGATTTCTTTCTGAACTAGGTACATTTTCTATATACAGAATACTGTTTGCTTCTTAATGCATTCTGTCACTCTGTGTCTTTTAATTGATGCACTAAAGCCATTGACATTAATGGTTATAATTGACAAGTATGGTTTTACCTCTCTCATAATGTTTTCCTGTTCTTGGCTCTTTTAGTCTTTGCATTTCCCTCTTTCTATTCAGTTTCTTGCCTTGCCCAATGAGTTCTCTCTGCTAGGTTTAATGGAATTGTGACATTTCTTTTCTGTTTCTATGATATTGTTTAGAAAGTTTGGGGCACAGGTTTTGTATTTGTGAAATCTCTTAGTTTTTTTTTTTTTGTCATGAAAGTATCTATTTCCTTGTCAATTTTGAAGGATAGTTATGCATGATACATCTATCTAGGTTGGATGTTGTTTTTGTTTAGGATTTGAAATGCTTCAGTCCAGGCTCTTCTTGACTTGAGTGTGTGAGTTTAGAAGTCTGCTGTGATTCTGTTGGGCTTTCTTTGTATGTAATTTGTTTCTTTTGTCTGACTGTTTTCAATATTTTGTTCTTCTGTTGTATATCTGGAAGCTTAATTATTATATTCTTAGATTTTTTTTACATCATGGTCATTTGAGTTCTATATGCCTCACTTAAATGTCTATCATATTCTTTTCCTTTTCCTGTGAAGTTTTCTGCCATTACTTCTGTGAACAGATATTTATATCTTTTTCACTGTTTCCTATTGTGTTCACTGGTTCCAGTCAGTATTATGCTATTCTTTGCATCATCTAGCAGTTGCTGGATTGGTCATTCTTGGTCCCTTGCTCTTTACCATAAATTATTCCTTTCCTGTTCACTAAGTGCAATCCTATCTTCTGTGTCTGATATTCAGCCTTCACATCCAACATTCCAATTTTGAAAACTTTCATTGAGTTTTTAATCTGGAAATCTCTTAAGCTATTTAACAGCTTCTATTAATGTGCAATGTTTTATTTCTTCTTAATGTTAATAATTATATCTTCCACTTTGTACTCTATCTCTGTTTTTATCTGAGAAATTATTTCTGAGTTCCATTTTACTAGATCCTTTTTAATACTAGCTCAGAGTCCTGGGGTTTGAGCTTCAATTTTCTCTACTCCCATTTTCCCCTGGTTTCTCCTGTGCTGATCTTTGTGTCTTGGTTTTTGAGTTTTTTTTCTCATTTCTATTTCTTTGTTATTGCTGATATTTTGGGTTAATTCCTAGCTTGCTATCTAGGAAATTTTAATGCAAGTGTCTTTAGTGTTACTGTTTAGAATCCTTATAAGATGGCTACTTCCTGGGTTGTCCTCTTTGCCTCTTTGCATCTGTATTGGCATTTAAATGATCTCTGTTCTGGCACACCATGGAAGATATTTAAACAGAAGAATGATATCATTTCAGTTGACATAATACAATCAGTATCCTCAACAGTATTAAACACAGCAGGAAATGACAAGCTTTGGCAATAACTCTTCTTATACCTTTAACCTTATGATTAAGATCTATGAACATTTGCCAAAATTCAGTGCCAGAAATGTTTAGCACATACAGGCCCTTCAATATAGCAGCATTAAGGAACACTCGGGAGTTGGGGGTATAGAGATAGGAAAAGGAGAGAATAGAAATAGGGTTAAAGGATACATAACAATTGCACAAACCCCAGGAAACTGATAGAAGCTAGAGGGCAAAAGAGACAGAAGGTACAAATACAAAACAGAATAGAGTAACAACAGCATGACAGTAGAAGCCCTCTTATAATAGTACAGAAGAAAGAGAAAGTAGGGAGGACTGAAATCCATTGAATTCTAGTAACTGATACTGACTAGAGGATAAAAGAGGATGAAGGAATAAAAGAATATGGGTACACTACAGCAACAGGGTAAAAGGAGACTATTATCTCTCTCATAAAAATAAGAGCAGTTTACAGAAGAAAAAAACCTGAAACTGGGCAGACTTAGCAACAAGAGAGTAGAGAGATGAAGATTGAAAGAGAGGTCAGGAAAAAAAAAAGAAGAAAGAAAAATAACAACAACAGGAACAGGAAAAAAAATCCAAAACAATATCAAAAGTACTCTTCATGGTATGGATCTACTGACTCTTGTAGATAGTATGAGTAGTAACACATAGATCAGACTTGACTAGTCATAGGTAGAGAGTCATCACCCTCTGTGTAGGTTCTGGCTACAATTCCTGAGTTGAGCTCAGTGAACTCCTGCAGTCTTGAACTCTGCAAGAGTCCAGGGTCCAGGTGAGATCAACTCCACAAACTCACTAATGGTTGTAGTCAACAGAAATTCTTCACTCTTCCAGTTGAGGTTTTCTTATCATGGCACACAAGGCATTCAGGCATGAAGGCCTCTGCCTAAGTTCTAGCACTCCCACCTCACTTATTCAGCATGTGTAGACAACTAAATGGAGTCTCTGGTGGTTCCTCCCCTCATGACAGTATAATGAGAATTCATGGCTCAATTGTCAGATATTGGGAAGATGGAGTCTCTGAGGTTCTCTCCTCCCACGCTGGCTGTGCAGGAGCTCAGGGCCTGAATACTGTATGGAAAGTGTACCAGTCCTATGACAGAGGCTTTCCCATGCAGGAACAGGAACAACAACAGGAACAGGAAAGCCCTTATTCAGTGTGAACAAAGAAGTTCATCTTCTTATTCTTATCTCTAGGGTTTTCCTGTTAACTTATTCTGTCTGAGAGAAGCCATCTGATAAATTCACAAAGGGCTGTTTAAAGAGATGTTCATGATTTACATCTCCTATTGCTGTAACTATGTTCATTATTATGTTTCCCTTTTAAAGTTATTTTATTTATTTATTTATTTATTTATTTATTTATTTATTTATTTATTTATTTATTTATTTAAGACAGGGTCTTGCTTTGTAGTTCAGGCTGGCTCTGAGCTCACTATGTAGCCCAGGCAAGCCTCGAACTCAGCAATCCTCCTGTCTCTGCCTCCCAAGTGCTGGGATTACAGGCATGAGCCACCACGCTTGGCACTAAAGTTATTTTTATTTTAATGTAATACAAATTGATATTAATATAAGAATGTGGTTGGTGCGTGTGTTGGTATTTTAACCCAGACCAAGATGGTGAGGTGCAGAGCCAGGATACAGACTCTGAGGATGATTTCAGAGAATCATTTCCATCCTTATTTAGCAGTTGCATAGCTTATATAAAGGTTATTGGGGGCGGACATAGGGAAAACGCCTTACATGTAACCCATCTATTTGCTGAGGGCTAAAGATTCAGGACATGGGTTATCAGCAGATAACCTGGTCCCAAACAATTAGGGGGCTTTACACACAGGGTGGGTATTGTTCAATGCCCTAATGATGTTGTACAGTGAGCTACTGGGCTCAGGTGCACACACCCTGCTTAGCCAGACTTCAATATTACCCACATAAGAACAGTTTTATGAAAAATATATTTTCATAACAAAAATTATTATACTATGGTAAATACATTATTCATCATGATATGAAATAAATATATTTTGATTGTTAATCTACCTCTGAACTCAATTTCTAATAATGCTATACCATTTTTTGCATAAGACATTTAAATTGCTAACAAAGTATCTGACACAGTATAATTTTGAAAAAAATTCCATATTTTAAAATATCTATTCTATATCTTCATCCTTATTCATACTGTCAGTTTCTGACACTGGAGAGACAATGATATATTTAAACATGTGTGTTGGACTGATTTCACTTAAGAGTACAGATCAGGGTGCATCCATTAACAAGAATGTCTCAAGTTCATCCTTCTTTATGGCTGAATAGTACTCCATTGTATGTGAAAAATATCTTTTTATCAATTCATTGGTTTGGGTGATTGGGTTGTTTCCAAGATTTAGCAACCAGTGCCACCGTAAACCTATGATATGATGCTTTTTCTTGTGTGAGAGAGATTCAAAGTGTAAATAAGGTGCAAATTACAGATAAATATTGGGAAATAGTAAGGGAAATGTTCAAGTGGGTAGGGAAGCAAGTTGGGAAGGAGGAAGGAAAGAATGGAAAGGAATTAAATAAAAAAAGAGAATGGAGGGAAAGAATAGAAACATAGTTTGTAACTGGTGAAGGGAGGAAAATTTGAAGTGAGAAAGAGAATGAGAAAAATAATTAGGATATATTATGTACAGGTAGTTACACATGCCTCAGGATGAATATGATTTTTATGAATGTCAAATGAGAACTAATTAAAAACAAACATAAAAAATACAAAATTTAAAGAAAATATCTACATACTTTAATACCAGACTGGGGATATGGAGGGCTAGTATATATGAGGCTTGGGGTTCAAATAAAATAAAATAAAATTTAAAATAAAATAGGTTAAGAATTCATATTTTTATTATGTATGCATTATCATTAAATCTTATAGATTATCACAGGCATTTAAAAATAGGTTGCTATCATGATCTTACCTATTATTAGCAAAAGGTTACCATATTCAGTGACCATGACCCCTTTGTGGTAATATATTTCTGACAACCCATGAATTTGTTTGTCTGGCAGGACCAAAAGAGCTTTTAATTACTTATTTTTTTCTTATTTTCAGTGAGAGTAGTTCATTCTGTTGGCTAGCTCCAAAATCTGTATTTTGGAAGCAGTTTACACCAAAGCAAATGCTCTTCTTTTGTTGTTACACAGCATAGCCTCCCTCCAGGTTACTACCTTGCCATCACTATGACAACCACAGGAGTCCTAAAGAGGATTTAGTGTTTCATTGTGATTTTCAACTCAATTTAGATAGCCAGTCTTAATACGGCCCTTCTTATCTTCTTCTGAACTCCAAGGGCCTTGTTAAAAGTCTGTTTATCAACTTCTCATTTGCACTCTTGCAATTTGTCAAGAATTAATAGATGAGAAAAATGCTTCCATATATAACAGACCCTATTTATAAACTAGGATAAAAGCAAGAAGCATTTCAAAAGGATAAGAAGGCACAGTGTATTGAGAGCAACTTGGTGAAACAGGACACTCTAGTGCTCATTTCACCAGAGATATTAACTTGAATCACTATATTTCTCATGCATATAAATATCTTTGCAAAAGCTAAGAAAGCCAGGTAAGATATTATAAGAAAGAAAAATAAAAAGTCTCAATGAAGAGGGTAGGAAGACTAGTTTTACATTAGCTCACCATTAAGCCAACATCTGCCTGCAGTTTGAACAGAGGCATCTTTGTCTTATAGAAAATATCAGAAATGAGCTTAAGGTTTTGCCTTGCTGCTCAACACTGAGCAAATCTCAGCACAAGATTTGACACCACAGCTACAGAATACATTCTGGTTCTCAAGGACTTAGGCTCCAATCCACCCTAATTGGCAGGCTCATATCAGTGGCTCTAGGACTTGCCTCAATGTTAGTTCTGTTAAGTGTCATTGACTTTCAAGCTCAGGGCCAAGATAAAAACCAGTTTCTAGGCCTGCCTTATAGGTCCACTCTCGGGGTTGCCTCGCCACAAGGTTAACTTTAGTATCTCTAGGCTCCAGAAAGCCCCAAACACAGCAGGCCCCCATAGCCTCAGACTTCAGGGCACAAAGCTAGCAACAAGTCCACTCACATACTGCTAGTCATCAGGCCAGTACCTCCAGACATAAACTCCAGGCTGATCCTGGAGATACAGTGTCTAGGTTCTAGGTTCCAGAAAACTCCAAAATCTGGTCAGTCTACACACCCAGCATTCAGGCTAACTGAGTGTCAGGTCTGTAAGAGCCACCAGATTTGTATCTGCAGACAAAGATCCAATCTACTGTATTCCATAGGCTGGCCCCATGTTTCAGTAAACTCTAGGTATAGGTTGTCCAAGTAGAGACTAGTGCAATCCTGGCTCCCATAGTTGGAGGCTTTCTGTCACTCTATGTACATGGCTGAGATAAAGCCCACGCCATGGACAGATTCACCATGTTAAGCCTACAGACTAAGGCTCAAAACCTACCACAATAGCTGGCCAGTGCCTGTACCCTAAGCTTTTGATTCACTCATGCAGATACAGACTACAGGCCTGCCCTCATTGCTCAGAGAATCAATATAGAAGTTTTCCCCAGTGAATCTAAGTTTTAGGTCCAATCCTGAAGATCAGATACTGCACAAAGTATACCCACTTACTGACCCAGACAATAGATCAGCACCAGCAGTAAGATTTGGTAGATCACAATCTGTTAATTATCTCTAGCAAGAGTAAGCACATTATCAAATTTAGAATGCCCTAATACTCTAATAGTGGTGTATTAATCACATATTTTTATAGTGAAGCTCAAAAATAAAACTAATAATAACTAAGATGATTTATTAAGGAATATAAACTATAAGAAGCTGTACATTGCAATATAAATATAAAATGGATAATGGTTTAAAATATGGAAAATTTTTATGGGATCAAAATTAAATTCTTGTCAACTTACAATGACCAGTTATAAGATGGCTTATGTAAACCTCAAGGTAAGCACAAACCAGAAGCCCATAACAAATGCATAAAAGATAAAAAGAAAAGATCTAAAATACACCAGTGCAGACAGCCAGTAAACTACTAAGGAAGAAAATAACAAAGGATCTTCAAAATAACCATTGGTAGGAAAAAACAATATTGTCAAAATGGCTACTCAATGTGGAGTGTAATTGTGATGAGTATATATATATAATGTACCAATAAATTAAATTTTATAAATGTACTATACTCTCACAACTACTATAAAGATTCAATACATTTCAAGTTGAAATCCCAACAGTGTATTTCACAGATCTAGGAAAATCACCCCAAAATTTGTGTGGAACCATAAATGACTTGGAATAGCAAAATCAGTTCTAGGCAAAAAGGATATAGCCAAGGATATCACAATCCCCATCTTGAAAGTATACTACAAAGCCACTATGAAAAAAGCTGCATGGTAGTGGAAAAGTAGGAGACCCAAAGATCAGTGGAATAGACTGAAGATCCAGAAAGAACTCCAGATACACTAAACCAACTCATCTTTGGCAAAGGATTCAAACATCTTCAGTGGAAGAAAGATAGCCTCTTTAACAAATGATGCTGGAAAAACTGGGTTTCTATCTGCCAAAGACTAAACCTAGACCTGTCTCTCTCACCATGCACTAAACTAAAATCAAAGTGGATTAGAGACCTAAATATTAAAACAGAATTACTAAACCTGCTGCAAAATAGGTCAGGGAAAAACTCTTGGAAACAGGTTTAAGAAAATCCTTCATGAATATATTCTCTATGTTCAAGAACTAGCAGATGGAATCAACAAATCCTATTAAAAATTTCTGCACAGGAAAAGAAATCACCAGCAAAGTAAAATGACAACCAACAATTTTGGGGAAGAAAAACTTTACTAGCTCTTTCTCAGACAAAAGGCTACTATCTAGAATATATAAATAGATTTTTTAAAAACAGTCCCCCCAAAAATAAACACGCAATTAAAAATTGAAATGAATACACACTTTTCAGAGGTTAAAGCAAAAGCAGCTAGGAAGCATATGAAGAAAAGCTCAGCATAACCAGTCATTTGAGAAGTGCAGATGAAAACAACACTGAGATTCCATCTCACTCCACAAAGAATGGCTGCTATTTTGAACTTAACCAGCAACAAATGCTGGTGAGGCTTTGAGGAGAAAGGAATGTTTCTCCACTGTTAGAGGGAATGTATACTGGCAGAACCACTATGGAGATCAGTGTGGAGATTCCTCAAAAAGCCAAAATCAAAGGTCTCATTTGACCCTGCTATTTCCCTGCTAGGTATATGCATGAAAGCATTAAAAAATTCATATCAGACTGTACCCCAGGAGCGATGCGGACTTGGCTGCGGGATGCCGTCCGTTTCTGGCAGACCGAGGCCAACCACCAGCCCACTGTATCCCGGGAGCTGTGTGGACTTGGCTGCAGGGCACCGTCCGTTTCCGGTGGACTGAAGGCTGCCCACTGGCCCACTGTATCCCTGAGCTGTGCAGTGAGGAGTCAGGTACGGACCCTGGGTGCCAGCCACACCATGGAGGGTTGAGGGCCTCCGCCCAGCCCCAACCCCACCGCGGAGCTCCGTTGTGAGGACCCAGGTCCTAGAGGAGCTGAAGCCATCTCCTGCGTCCCTCCACAGGAGGTGTGCTCCTGGAGCTGCACTGAGAGACCAGGCAAGATTAAAAAAAAAAGTAGCGGGGAATCTAGCTTCTATTTTGCCATCTACTCTTAGATCCCTCTATTCACCTCTTGTCCCCTCCCCCTCCTATCATCCTGTCAGAAGCAATACCCAGAAGTAAAAGATTCTTAGGCTGCCCTATTTCTTCTTCTGTACTATTATAAGAAGGTGTGCAAAGCCTCCAACAGTCTTACAGCATACAGTTGGTACTGTTGTACATATGCCCTTTTATCCTATAGTACCCGCTAGCATATATGAGGTTCTAGGGTATAGGTGATCTTCCTAAATCTGCTAACCCTATTTCATTCTCCTCCTGTCTCCCTACCTCCCTGATTCCCCAGTGACCTTTTATCCCCAAAGGGTTCAGGGGCTACATTGATGAGCTGTAGGTTGTATACACAGTGCTGATTAATTCTAAATTCTGGCATATAGACATAGAGGTAACTCATAAACTCAAGGTCTCCAGAATATAATTTAACAAAACCTTTTATCTTATTTACTGTGTTTAATACTGATATTGGCATTCATGGCATTATGGTAACAAACATGATGTGATTGTTCTGCTCAAATACCTCCCATGATGTGTCAGAAGTGAGAACTCTCAAGGGTCATTACAGATTCAAAGAGGAACCCCCCCCCCAGGAAAGTGCCACATCCAAAGGGCCCCAGATAATAGAAAGAGACCTGCAACAAACATTGCCCTGTCATCATACAAAGAAGAGCATTAATAACAATGAAAGACTAGAAATGAGAAAATACACACACACACACACACACACACACAAAAAAAAACAGACACAAAGATCATCACCACAGGGAGATTCAGAGAAAAGGGAAATAGGGCAAACTGAAACTCAAACACCAGGACTCTTGGAGATGGTAACTAAAGCAGATCTAGTAAAATGGAAATCAGAAC
>PVIC010026960.1:0-24176 GCA_004025085.1 Thryonomys swinderianus
GTTACCAGGATCAAACTCAGGGCCTTGCGCTTGCAAGGCAGGTGCTGGAACCACTGAGCTAAATCTTTGGTCTCGCTTTTTCTTTTTTTGAGATAAATTTTTACTAAGTCACTAATTTGCCCAGGATCACTTAATTTAAAATCCTACTGCCTTGGCTTTCCAATATACTGAAATTACAGGCACATGGCTCCAGATCTGACTATATGATCCATGCTTCTTAATCGGTTCTTTATCTAATGCTGTTAAACTCATGTATTGTGCTTTTAATTTGAATTACTGGTTTCATTTCTAGACATTCAATTTAGTTCTTTTTTTTAATGCTAGATTACCTTTTGTTTTCAGTATTAGCACACATTTTTTAAGCTTGTGTCTAATAATTCCAATATCTGTTGCTTGTGAGCCTGTTTATGCTTTCCATTGTTTCTGCTAGTTTTGCTCCCTATGATTAATTTCTTTGGGCATTTCTTATGTTTGATTATGTCCTCTTCATTACCTTTGAAAAGTTGTGTGTGAGGGTTCTTGGAGCCAACAGTAAAAGTTCCCCTCTGGACACATTTGCTTTCCCTACCATCCCACTAAAATCTGTGCTGTTAGTCTCTAACCACTTTAAGCTAAATACACAGGTTGAGGTTCTTTTGGACCAGCCACACGATGTCATTTGGTGGTAAAAAATCTCTGAGGACTTCTTTGTGGTTAAAAGATTTCAGGATTGGGGGTTATCCCTGCTTAGCCCAGCATGAGGACAACTTCCTTCGTATTCTCCTGGGGATGGGGGATTGGTTTTATTTCTGGTTCAGTCTTATCCAGACTCCAGAACTGTGAGAAAACACTTGCTGTGTAAACCCCCAGTCTCTGGTTCTTTGTCATGGCTGCCTTGGCAAACTAATACAGTTAGGGATGGCCAAATAATTGTTCATAATACATGACTTTAAACAGCCCAAAGCATTAAGTTAAAGGAAACATGACAAGTAGAAACTTATTTCATAACTTAATTGACTATCTCTGTTGTATTTTTAAAATAATAGCTACTTTTTGTTTGTTGTTTAGGATAATTATTTTTCTTTTTATCCAATGCTTTTTTTAAAATTAATGCACACTGGTTATAAAGATTAATGGATTTAATTTTGGCAGATTTAAACATGCACATAACATACTGTACTCACCCCCATTGTCCTTCCTGCCTTATTTTTGCCCCAGTTTCACTTTTTTTAGAGGGGTTTAGTTTAAGTATATAATACACTTCAGAAGTCCACAAAATCATTCAATTTCAAGATAAGTAAAAAAGGTTTTGTGAAATATTTTTAACCATGTTATTTCCTTTTTATGAAAGTTGTATGGTCCAAATGACATGATGGATAAATGGATGAATAGATTTTTTTTTCAGTATGAGTACAAGTTAGACAAAGGCAGGAATTCCTTTTCTTCACATACTATTCTTATGTCAGGAGAAATAGAGTCTAGATTTGTGTTAGTCCTCAGTACACACAGACATTCAGTATGAACACTTCATTTGATTGGATGTAGAGCTCATTTACTATCCTATTAGGCGAGAAAAAAAAGGGGGTATGTATAGAAAAGGAAGAAGTTGAGTTATTGTTGTCATCACATGACATGATCCTCTCTATAGAAGACATAAAAAATAAACCAAAAGACCCTAACAATTAATAACCAAATTTAACAGGACGGAAAAACAAATTCCCTAAAACCAATAGTGTTCCTATACACTAATAATGAATCCACTGTGAAAGAAATTGGAAAAAAAATCATTCACAATGCCATCATGAAAAATCAAATACTTAGGAATTCACCTGACAAAAGAAGTGAAAGACTTCTACAACAAAAACTATAGTACATTAAGAAAGGATATCAAAGAGGACACTGGAAAATGGAAAAATATCCCTCTTCCTGGATAGACAAAACCAAAGCCAAAATGGCATATTTCTAAGACTGATACATAGATTTAATGTGATTCCAAATGCAATTCCAATCAAACTGCCAAGAGCATTATTCACAGACCTGAAGAAAACAATTTTAAAACTCATATGGAGCCAGAAGTGATCCAGAATAGTAAAAGCAATCTTGGATAACACCAGCAAGGCAGGAGGAACCACAATTCTGAAAATGAACTTATATTACAAAGCTAAATGATACTGTGTGTTACTGACCCCAGTTATAGGGGTCAATGGAACAGAACAGAGGATGCAGAAACAACTGAAGCACATTCAACTGTCTCATCATTGACAAAGTCTTAAAAAACAGCCTGGAGTAAAGATAACTTCAATAAAAGGTATTGGGAAAACTGGCTATCCATATGCTGAAGAACATGTACTAAGTTAGGGTTAAATAACTAAATGTTAAAACATTAACACCTAACTTGATGGAAGATAAAATTGGTAAAAACTCATGAAGTCATAGACACTGACTTTCTGAACAGAACCCCAGTTGCACAGAATTCCTACTGAGAATCGACAAATGGGATCATATCAAATTTAAAGGCTTCCGGAGAGCAAAACAAATAAACCAACCCCAAAAGCAAAGCAAAACAACAACAAAAAAAAATGAGTAAAAGGAAAGCATACAGAGTGAGAAGAAATTTTGTCAGCTATTCTTCAGACAAAGGATTAGTATCTAGAATACATAAAGAAATTTTAAAAATTAGACTTTTAAATAAAAGACCCAATCAAAATATGGGCAAGTGAAATAAATAGACACTTCATATAAGAAGTACAAGTGGCTAATAAACACATGAAAAAACGCTACCACTGGCCATTAGAGAAATGCAAATTAAAATTATACTGAGAGTACATTGTGCCCCAGAAAGAAAGACTATCATTGAGAAATCAAACAACAATGCTGGCAAGGTTGCAGGGAGAAAGAAGAAATCCTTCTACATTGTTGGTAGGATTGTAAACTAGTACAACCACTATGAACTCGGTATGGAGATTCCTCAAAACAAAACAAAACAAAACAGAACAAAACAAAACACAAAACCAGAAATTCCATTTGACCCAGCTATTCTCTCTCTGTCTTTCCAGAATGGTTGCAGACATCATATTACAGTGATACATGCATCCCTGTGGTGGATTAAATAAATGGTCAGTTTGAAACCCCCAGCTGAACTGAATCAACATGATTCTGGCTGTGGAGGACCCACGTGAGGATTACTGCCCATGGCATAACAGAGAATGGGAGAGGAAGATTGTATGCTGTTGATTTTCATGGAGAAGCTTGCCACAGTTGGTTAATGAGCACTGGATATGGGCATTGTTATTCTCATTGTCAGAGAAGCTCAGGTCCTTGCCCCTAGCAGGGGATGGCTGCTGTTCTCCTCAGGGGAGCTTTGATCTTCACCTTGAGCATAGCTTCCTGGCTACAGTGCAGATCCTTCAGCCCGGTGACACAAATCCTTCACCCCTCCAGTGTAGGCTTTCTAGCTTCTACCACTGCATCTTTGAGTCTTCCTAGTGCAGATTTTCTTTTTCTTTTTGGAGACAGGGTCTTGCTTTGTAGTTCAGCCTGGCCCTAAGCTCACTATGTAGCCCAGTCAAGCCTCAAACTCAGCAATTGCCTCTGTCTCCCCAGTACTGGGATTACCGGAGTGAGCCACCATGCCTGGCTAGGACTTGGATGGGATTCCCAGTTCAGACTTTCTATACAGACTTGCATGAGACATTGCTGTAGGCTCTAGGCCTCTGACTGAACTGTTGGAGTACATTGCCTTGGGCCCTAGGCCCTCAGCTGGACTTGTGTGGGACATTGCCAAGGGATATAGGCCCTTGGCTAGATTTCTTGGGTCTCTAGCATATGGACAGATCTCTTGTATTCCTCTGCATTTGACTTTTTGGTTGATTATATATTATTATAAATGATCCTGTAAATTATGAGTCCTGTATTAAATCTATTCCCTTGAAAACTATGACTACAAGAGTTCCCATGTTTATAGCAGCAAAATTCATAAACCTGAATCTTGGAAACACCCTATATGTTCATTAACAAATGAAAGAATAAAGACAATGTGACATTTGTACATTATTGCGTACTACTTAGCCATAAAGAAGAATAAACGAGTCATTCGTAGGAAAATAGGTACACTTCGAGATCATAATGTTAAGTGAAATAAGTCAGACACAGAAGTTTAAATATGACACAGTTCCTCTCTTTTTTTGTACAGTTTCTCTTACATAAGTAATCAAATTATAAGTAAAAAATAAAATAAAAGACAATAGAAAGATAGATGTTTCTCTAATGGGAAGGGAACCAAAAGATAGACAGGTGGAAGGGGAGTGAAAAAATTAATTAGGATGTGTTATGAAAATGTACCCACTCCACACAAATAATACAAATATTAAGTACTGCACATAGGTACTAATTAAAATATTTAAGACAACTTAAAAGTCCACCATAAGAGAGCAGTTAAATTACATTATCTAGATAATTTTCTGTTGTTTACAGACTGCTTAGGACAAATAAAAGTATATTTAGCCCTTTTTCAGGATGATTTAAGAAACTTCTGGTATTCTTCTGGCTAAGGGAATTTACCTGTGATGAGCATGAGGCAAAAGCTCAAATATGGAGGCCTTTCTTCCTTTTTTTTGAGATAGGGTCTCGCTTTGTAGTTCAGGCTGGCTCTGAGCTCACTATGTAGCCCAGGCAAGCCTCGAACTCAGCAATCCTCCTGTCTCTGCCTCCCGAGTGCTGGGATTACAGGCGTGAGCCACCATGCCTTGTTCTGTGGTACATGGTGTTGATTGCTGGTTGATTGCTGGTGGGCGTGAGACTCCACACCCAGCATTGTATGTGGTTACCGACGATTGAACTTAGGACCTTGAGCTTGCAAGGCAGGCGCCGGAACCACTGAGCTAACCCTCCGGCCCTTCCTTTCATATTTTGAACTCAGTGTCTTTGATGGATGTTTTGTTGCATATACACAGGCTATCCATTGAAATGACTAAGTGAAAATAATTCTTTGATAAATCACTTAGGATACACACTTGGGAGTCCTCACTTGAAGATCTCTTTAAGGTTCCACTGATGGTACCAATTATGTCCTTCCTAGAAAATGACCCCACACAGCCCCCCATGGTGCCTGTGGTTGTCATACTTCTTCAGTTTCTATTGGTTCAGAACAATTTTATGGTCCTTCCTTGACTTTCACGACTATACTACTGATTAAAATAATAGGAAAGTTATTTTGTAGAATATTCTTTCTATTCATTGTGTCTACTATTTCCTCATAGAATCAGGTTTCACATGAATAAACAAATAATGCTAAAGTCTAACTCCCTATCAGAGGGCACATTATTTTAATTTGATGATATTACATTTGATAGGATAGCTGAATAATGTGGTCTTGTCAGGTTATGTTCCTGGACTTAATTCTTTTCCTTTTATAATGAAAAATGTCTTTTATGGTAAGATACTTGGAAACTTTGCAAATATTCCATTTGTCTTCTCATTCTTGCCAACAAAGTTTAACATTCATCATTTATTTCCTGAATTATTATTATGATTGTTGTCAAATGGTAATTTTTGGTTTCTATTATTTCTTCTACATTCAATAGCTGTCACGCTACATAAAGAACTCTCTCTTTTCCCTCTTTGCTTAAATTTGCATGAACTTAATGGTATTCTACTCAGTGGATTTTAATCAGTTACAATTATTTATTTTAATGTTCAAAGAGTCCCAGATTTGCTGAGATTCAGTTTGGCTTCTGTATCCTGACATGCCCTCATCAATTTTTTGAATTCTTCATTACTTCTTGCCATTAAATTCTTTATGACTGAAAAGAAAAGCAAAAGCAAATTGTATTTATGTTACCATGGCCCTGAAATCAGTCTTTTCTTCTGAGACCTTTTTAGAAATCCATGTTTGGGATTCTTACCACTGTTAGTCCACTGCTGCTTCTAGGGTCTCTGCATGAAACTATGATAGAATATGGAAACATCAATACTAATTCTCTGTCAATTTATTATATTTGAGTTCACAACAATCTCTACTTCAGTTCAAACATAATCATCCCTCCTTTTTGTATTTAATATTCTCTTACTGGAGTGTAAGAGACCTAGTCTTATAATCTTCCATGGATTTATTTATTTACTTACTCCTCCTATAGGCAAAAAAAAAAAAAAAGAAAAGAAAATTCTCTAGCCACTGGGCCACCATCCACTCATTTACCTCTGGTTGTTTTTCCCATTTGTACTTCCTAATGACTTCTTAATAAAGATCACAAGGTCTCCGAGATTTAAAATAGCAAGTATTCTGAGCGGCACTGGATGGTAAGTGCTCTTTGCATGATGGCTCAGCACTCCAGGCTGCTGTAGCCTCATTGTTCCCTCAGTCTTAGGATGGTGCCGTCTCAGGATGAGTCTGCAGGGATCACCAAGGCGAAGAAAGAGAACACAAAGACGAGCAGCTCTCAGACTTCATCGGGAGGGCTACGCATCACTCCTGCTCACTGTGCATCAGTAAAAGAAAGTCACACGACTGCCCATAATGTCAGCAGGCCAAGGAAGAGCAATTCTCCTGCTGACTATGAAAAGAGAACAGAAATAGGACAAAAACAGTTTTCTCCCAGCTGCTAGGAAAGGCTAGCAGAACGCAGACTGTTCAGGTTCATCTGTCTGGTCACATGTTAGACTCAATTGGAACACTGTAAAAATTAACTGCCTCCATGGGCCTTAGACATGGAGACTCAGGTGGCCTGGCTTGGATGGCAGTAGAGGCAGCAGTTTAGAAAACTCTCCAGGTGACCCTAGAGCAGAGCTAGCATTACAGTCCCGCCTCTCGTTCCGATGCCACTCTCCTCCCACGGCCCTCCTCTCTGCATGTCGCCTCCCCAAGAAAATCCTTACAATCTCTGAATCTGGGACATGCTCTATGCCCCTCTATTCTTTTTTTTTTCATTTTCATTTACCACTGTGCTATGTTCACTATAACCTATTACTTCCCATCCTTCCTCCTCCTCCCCCCACTCTCAGTAACCTCTATCCCATTTTTCTGTCCCTCTAGGTTTCTGTTCTAGAATTTCACATAAATGAAATCATAAACCACGTGGCTGATGTTTATCACTCCACATGATATTTATTCATGTTTAACAAGTATCCATCTTTCACCCATGCAGCTATGGAGTTCAGAAGACCAACAGAATATAGAGCAAAGATGGGGAAAACCTGCATCATTACACAGAGGACCAAATTCCTTCCCAGGGCAAGAGGGCTCAAGCCTAATGAAAACCCTCCTGCCTGGGGAAGGGGGTGACACATGCATTCCTTTCTCTTACATTGACTTAAGGCTTGTGAACTAGATCTTTTTACTCCTACTAAATTTATCTGTCTGCAAAGTTTGCTTCCTGAAAATTATTGGTGGATCAGCTTGGACATCTGCCTTTGCTCTGCGGGGCACAGGGCTTGCACCTGTTTCTCAAAATGAATGTCTGAAGCCTGAGATGGTCCACTTGTTGCCTGCATGTTTTACAGACTTCAAGAGGGAATTTCCAAGGGGACTGCTTGGGGCTTCAGTTGAATCTTTTAAAATATAAAAATAGTCAGGAGAAGAAATGTTGCTGCTCTTCTGAGGCATCTTCTGGAATCACTAGAAGAACATTTGATTTTGTAAAGTGTCTCAGAGCCATTTTCAGTCATTAGTTCTTTTGATCTCTAGGCCAGGGAGAAGAGAGTTCTTAACAGAGCAGGTAAACCAAGGTCCAGCCAGAACTTACCACCTCTCCCCAAGAAAAGAAAAAAAATAATGATTTTACTCTAAGTAAAGGTTGAATGTTTGCAGTTGTTTTTATTTTGCCAGACCACGACTCTCCCTCATATCCCGTTGCTTGCTGCTATCAAAGGCCATGGAGCATTATATCAACTTCTTTTAGGGTGCAGAGTTCAAGGATCCCTGAAATAACTGTAGCGGAGGTTTTGGAAGATGGCCTGGCACTTGCCTCAGGAGAGGGTCCTATAGGTCTGGTTGCTCACTGCCAGTGACATGGGCCTGTGCTCAGTTTGGGTGACACTCACCATAATGTTGATTCTGAAGCACTGGTGCCAAGAACTTGTGATGCTTTAGTCATACATCTGTGAGCACCTGCTCTTCCTAGACAGTAGAGACACAGCAGTGAGTAAGACTGTCCGTGTCCTCTCGGAATTTGTACTGTGACTCACATGCTTCTACCTCAGAATGTCATGTGTTTTCGGTAGATTCCATGAGATAACCAAAGATATCACAAGCTAATTCATTTCTGACCCAAGATCCCACAAGAGACCACGAATGAGCAGGAAAAAGCATTTATGTGCTATGTCTCAGTAGCATCTCTGCACATGTCACAGCCTCATCTTCTTTCAGCTTCCTAACAGGCCTGCAAGTGGGGTTTCTTATGACCCTGATAGGAGAAGTCAGGAGAGCCCAGGTTTATGGCCAGACAGAGCAAGGATTAACTGTCTGACTCCAGACCACATTCTCTTTCAGTGAATCAATCCTGCTATAAGAGGCTATGAAATGTTGGTGTTGACACCAAGAGTCCAAGGGGTACCAAAAGGACCATGACAGGTGACAATGCAGCAATAAGGCAGGGGTATTTTTATGCCTTAAATCCTGTGCAGAGGGATGTAAACAGTACAGACTTCTGTAAATCAATGAAGATTAGAGTCATTTACAAGTAATTAAAATTATAAAAATAGAGGCTCAAGTATTAGATGTATGCAGGTGGCATAAAATTCTTCTTGGTCTAGCTGGGTGTGGTGGCTCATGCCTGTAATCTCAGCACTCGGGAGGCAGAGGCAGGAGGATTGCTGAGTTCCAGGCTTGCCTGGGCTACATAGTGAGCTCAGAGCCAGCCCAAACTACAAAGCGAGACCCTGTCTCAAAAAGAAAAAAAAAATTCTTCTTGGTCTTCAGGTACAGAGGCCCATCCAGCTTTGAATTTCTTTTCCCTCATTGTCCAGTAGGATTGTGACAGCTCCCAATATTGCATCATTGTTCCAGGTAGCAGGGCAAAGAAAGGTTGAAAAAGTGTCACCCCTCTATTCTGGGAAGGGTTCTCAGGTGTTCTGGATGATAATTCTTGTTAACTTCATGGTCAGAAGTTAAGCACATGGCCAACGTAGCTATGGGATGGTAAGGGATGTGGTCTTTCATCTGGAAGAATGAAAGCTCAAATGTTAACTGAGGTTCTGCTACTAAAAAGTTTGGATATTAGGAGGTAACTAGCAGTTTTTGTTCCATTCTGTATTTATTTATTTTATGATAGACTCTTATAGTTATTAACTGAACTGTTTGTCTTTTTGCATTCATCCAACAATCACTAGTTGATGCCTTCTGTATGTGAAGTACTAAATTAAGTACTAGGGATACAGAGAACAATAAAACATAATGTGAACTGGATGTCTGCTGTGGCCTGGATATATTTTGATCATCTCCCAAAAGTTCATAGGTAAAGATTTGGCCTGTAGTAATGAGAATTTCAAGGGCCTACTGGGAGGTAACAGAGAGGAGGAATGCCCTCAAATAGCATTATGGGACCCTGGTCTTTTTATCTGCTCTAATTTGAGATGTGACCACTTGCTCTGACACACTCTCTTGCCATCTCTATCTGTTACCCTCTTGAGAAGCCAAATCAGAGGGGCTACTGATTCAGGACTTGAACCTTTAAATCTCTGAGTTAAAGCTTTTCTCCTTATAAAGTTACTTGCCTCAAGTACTTCATTGTAGTAATGTAAGTCTGGTCAATACAACATCATCAAAATTTTTTAAATTGAGGATGATGGGTAAGAGATACAGAGGTTCTTTCATAGTTCCAAAGTTGATTTTGGTATTGTATATGCAGTTCTGTGAATACTCTGAAAGTGATTGGACAGAACATTTAATAGGTGATTTGTATGGCATATATACAAATGTGTGAAGCAAGTTATATCACAATATACTTCCTTAAGAAAATACTATGAAGAGTACTTTCCAGATGCCACTGCTTATAAGCTCAGTGCCAGTATGAAGAATGACTGAGAGCAGTGGTTCTCAAAGTGTGGTCTTTGACCAGGAGCACCACTGTACCCAGGAAACTGTGAGAGATGAAGTCCTGCTTTTACTTTACATTTGCCAAATAGAAATACTGGGAATGATTCATATGCAGATTCAAATAAGAGATCTGCTGCATTAGAATGTGGAAGACTGGGGGAATAGCACTTTGGGTGTTACTGCAATGATTCATGTCAGAAATAATGGGAATGAACATAGGTAGCTTGAGGTATGGTAACAAAAACGAGGGATGAAGAGATAGATGGGAATTTATCAGGTATCTCTGTGTTGGTTAGCTTTCTGTTACTGTGACAAACATTTGAGATAAATCAGTTTAAAAGGAGGAAAGGTTGATTTTTGGCTCATCGTTTCAGAGGTTTTGGTCCATGGCCCTATTGCTTTTGGCCTGTGGTGGCAGAGTGCATCATGGCAACAATGCACGGCAGAAAAAGCAAGTTTGCTTCATGGTAGCTGGGAAACAAAGAGAAAGGCAGGAAGAAGTTGGAGACCCAGTGTTGTAAGCCCTAACTACCTCACCTCATTACACTACAGTTCCTACTCATTCTCAATAGCACCACAGGTGGTTAATAAACCTTTGGCGTATGTGCCTTTGGGATACACTTAAGATCCAAATGATATGGTCCTAATATGTTTATCTATTAAAGTCAAGTCAAGGGGAAATGACCAAAGTTAATGAAAAAGAACTTGATATATATTGTGGAAGCAATCCATAAAATAATTTCAGGAATAATCACTAGTATTTTGAAAGAGGAGAGAGAAAAAGTAGTAAACATGAATTGAGTTCTGGTCCTTTTTGGCAATTTCTTGAATGGTCTTAAATATTTTGATTGATACTATCTTAAATTGACAGTTTTGAAGAAATATATGTTTATTATGTAAGGAAAAATTAAACCTAGAACTCATCGGAAAAGATTTCCTCCAATGAAGTGGTAAGTATGTGTTTTTAATTACACACTCTTCTATAAAATGTTTGTTAAAAGGAAACCCAACAACATTATAGTGAGGACAATTTTAAACTCCATTAGTCTAGTTAATCTAATATCTCTTAAGACATCAATTATAATTTATAAATAAATCTAAAAATCCAAGAGTTTTAATGCACAGAATTAAAGTTAACATGAGAAAATTCACTTAACATTAGCATGAAAAATCTTGGGTGTTTTCATAACTCAATAGTTATGAGTTTGTACCTTGAGATTCATTCTCTAGTTATATTTCTTGTCTAGTTTTCAGTTGTTATTGTCATATCTTTTAAGAGTGTATCACTTTCAAAATATTTGTTTCACTTGCTATGCTCATGTCTAATATGATAAATCCTTTGCATTCTTACTCTTCACAGAGATGAGCAGACATTGTGGGGAACCAGGGACATAGTCTAGTCAGTTTCATTCCATCTTTCTCCAAAATGTATCCTTCTATGCCCCAATGATTTTTGTGTTTCCAAACTCAAAAATTATAGTGCACATCTTATGTCACCTATCAACCTCAGTTTATTATTTATTTGATCAATATCTTCACTTAGACCCCCATGATCTTGGTTAATAACATTTCCTGATTGCTTCTAGGCTGCTTCTATCTCTAAATATTGGTGTGTATTGGTAATCAGTCTGAAGGGCATCCCTCTTGTTGAACTTAAGTCACCCATTCATTCCCTTAAGGATTTTATCCAATTCTCATGGCTGATGCCATCTATATGCCAGCCATACACAGTTTCACACATCTCCAGTCCTCTCTTCTCAACTTGTACTGCAGCTGTGCATTTGGAGCTATTACTTGGATGACAAAACGTTCATTCCAAATGTGGCAAGTTTCAAAGCACTCCTGCCAACCCAGATTCTTTGGCGGGATTTCCTAACTCAGATGGAAATACCTTTCTTCCACTTGTCTAGGCCAGAGCACGTGGACTCTTCCTTTGCTCTTCTCTCTTTCTCATACCCTAGCTGCTGTCCATCAGCAGCTCTCCAGCCCTCCATCTGATCAGAAGATGAATATTTATTATCATAACTCTGGGCCAAGCAGCAGTCATCATTTCTGCCTGGATTGGTCCAATAGATGGTCTCCCTGTGTCAGCCTTGTGCCATTACCTTCCCACTTTGCTGTATCCCAGCCCATTTTTATTTGGAGATGGGCTCCAACTTACTGCCTTGCTGAAGATGGGCTCAGACTCACATTCTTCCTGCCTCTACTTCTCAGAGGGCCATAATTACATACATGTGTCACTTTGCCCAGCTAAAGAAAATACAAGCAAACCAATGAACCAACAAACAAAAGAGTTATCTAATTTTAGTATTCTGGGAGGAAGGGCCAAAGCAGAATTGAGAGTTTGAAAACCACCTGGGTAATTATCTACTATGTCTCAAAAAATTTAAAACTGTGCTAGAGGTGTAGCTCAGTAAGAAAGCCTGGGCTAATTCCCCAGTACTGTAAGTAGAGAGAAAGTAAGAATAGAGTTGATGGTGTTCCAGTAATGGTGACTGTTTATAGCAAGGAGTATCATCACCTCATAAGTGTGGGTATTCCAGAGATGTGACATTCATTTTTCTATAACCTAGCTTATATCCAGCAGAGTATGCTGTCCTACAGAATGTTCTGAAATGATAAAAATGTTCTACTTACATCTGTGGTGTCAGATAAACTATCCACCATCCGGCCAGTGTCTCCCTGGAGTTCCCATGCTTTCCAGCAGTGGGAAATGTAACCATGCGGGATACACTCCATCCAAGCAAAGATTTCTCGCCACATCAAAGAATCCCCCTTCTCTCATTATTCTTAGTTTGCCTTTAAGATTTACAAGCCTTCATAAGGGGCTCTGGATTTCCATCTTCCAACTGTCATCTGCTGAGATGTCCCCGTTCCTATTTAATCTCTGGTCACTGGTTTCTCAGGTGAGTGTCTTCTGGTTTCCTGCCCATCCTATTATTTGTGACCTTGTATTGTATATATATCTAGGGGTGAGGTGCTGTGTGAATATATATTTGTTCTTATATCTGAGAATATTCAATTCTGTAATAAAAAGCAGAAGTAGGGTAGTAATATTAATAAGATGTGTTAAATACAGATAAGGAGGTTAGTAACTTGCCCAGCATGTTAAGCACTGATAAAGTAAGAAGGGCTTATGAATGTTAGAGACAGATAGAGAGAGACAGGAGAACTAAGAGACACCAAATTTTCACAAAACACTAAACATACATGGGGAGCAAAGGAGTCAGTCCTCATTGCACGCTCTCAAAACACACATGAAGTAGGTGAGGTACTCTGTTTCATATCTGGATTGGCCACCCATCAGTAACACCCATTTTGGCCCTGAATATCCTCTATTACACAAAATCCACAGCTGCTCCTGAGTCTACTTGGTGACCCATAGCTCCACCCAAGTGTACAGGACACCGCCCCAGTTTTCTCCCATAAAACAAGGGTCTGTGTTTGTCCCACACATATCTGTTCCTTGGGCCTCATTACTTGACTTTGGCTCTTATAGCCACCCCACCCACAGGAAAGATGAGTGGGGGACTGATGTGCACTGACTTCCTAATCCCTGCGTGAGCCTCTGCCTTGCTTGTATTCTTTCCTGATGATATTCTTTACTCCATCTCCTTCCTCCTGTTTCTTGATGTGTGTTTTAAATTGATTTAATAAAGTGTGTGCTTTGAGATCTGAATTTCATCTTGGAGTCTTTTCGATTCAGCCCCTCTTAGGTCACTTCCTTGGTAGAGTACGGGAACAGGGATTTCTGTGGCATTGGGCTGACTTCTCTCCTGACATCATGGGAAGACGGAAGGCGCTCCAGCACTCCCACCTGAGACTCTGTCTGGACGGGCTGCTCTGCCATCACTCTGCTGCTGCTGTTCTACTGGCTAGAGCAGGAGATTGCCTCAAGATCTGCCATTTCTGTGAGCCAAAAGGAGTAAGAGAGTCCTCAGTTGCTCTTAGACCCCCAAGCTTGTCAGAGGGTTCTGTCCAGCAACACTTGCTCAGGGACCAGTGTGGTTCTTTCTTAGGACGTTTTATCCAAATCTAGGTAGTTTTTTTTTTTCTCCTCCTCCCTCTTTGTTTCCTCTGAGAAATATTTTTTTTTCCAAATCTATTGATAATTGTGTAAACTTCATGCTTCTAGTCCTTAGGAATCTTGTTTTGGTTCTGATAATACAGGCCTTTGAAACTCAAATCTCTTCATCTTGAAGTATTGACTCTAATTTCAAAAGTTTTACTGTAGTTTAGCCTAGAATGTCCCTTTTTAAAGGCCTATATATTAAAGGCTGGTCTCCAGTCTGTGACACTGTATGGAAACTTTGGAAGTGGCCTATTGGGAGGAGAGAGCATGGGGAGGTCTTGGAAAGTATGTTTTTGAAGGGGATCGTGAGACCCCACCCTCTTCCTCTTCCTGTCTCTCTTTCATTCCAGGCCATGAAGTGAATAGCTTAGTAGTATCCTGCCATGATGTAGTGCTTTGCCTCAGTAACCAGCCCTATAGTTTTAACATTTTCTGAAACTGATATGTCAAAAGTTAATCCTTCTTGTGGTGTCAATAAGAGGTACAGCTGTTAGAGAAGTGATTGTACCCAGAAGTTGCTGTTCTCATGAATGCATTAGTGCCTGATAAAAGGCAGCAATAAATCAGTGTAGGCCCTATTTCATCATTCGGTTGTTTCAGCCTCCTCTACGAGCTCCCATCACTATGATGTTCTGTGTCATCTCAGTCCCAAAGGAATGAAACCACCTGGCCATGGACTGGAACCTCTGAGACTGTGAGCTGAAATAAGACAATTTATACACAGACTATACGTGAGCAGTTAGCAGGCATAAATGACAATGGTCTAGTCGTATGAGGAAATAACTACTCAGCAACGGGAAGGAAGGAATTTCTGATCTAGGCAATGATGTGGATGAAGCTCAAAAATCTAATGGACCAAGAACATAGACACAACAGAATGCTTACTGTATAATTCCTTTTATGTTGGAACAGGAAAAGTCCATCTAAGAAGATCATGATCTGCACAGTGATTGCCTAGATGAGGGTAAGAAGGGAGGAGTGAGGCAAGAAGTCTCATTTTAGGGCAGTGGAAATATTGTCTGTCTGAATTTAGGTGTTGATTTTATGGACCTAGCCAGTGGACATTTGTCAAACTCTTAGGATTACACACTTCAAGTATGTGCATTTTATCATATGTAATTTATGCCATGTTAAAAAATAATCAAGACCATTCCCTGTTCTTCCATTGAGCTATCTTTTTTTAGAATTGGCCAACCACATCTTTGTCTGCTGTCTGGGACAATTAATAGCAAAAGTACATCTAGCAGAGAGCCATAAGGGGAAACTGCATAGCATGCAAATTGCTGTAAGCAGAGGTGCTATACATTTCAGTTTCCATGCAAGCCATGTACTTCGTGGCTTTGTTATGCAATACTTGTTGTAAAATACAGACACTATAAGCACATTTGAATCATCAATACCTTTGGATTCCATATTTATCCAGAATGACTTTTAATGGGAAATGCGTTTCACATATTAATTCTTTCTCTACTTAAGTCCATTCTTCAAATGCCTTATTTTGTTTAAGATTATTTCCATGAGTTCTTCTTCTTTTGGCAAAAAGAAGTATATATAAAAAATAGTTGCACTCTCTTCCCATAGTATACTTAACACTCTACCTTCCATATACCTACAAGTCCTTTTCAATACACAATTACAGTGGGTTTTTGTACAATTGGAGTGGACTCAATGAGTGGAGATTTATTTACATTTTCCTTCATTCTTTTTATCTAGACAATGGTCTATGGTACAAAAGAAACTAAGGTTGTCTTGAAAATTAACAGTTTTGAAGACTGAAATAATTCTGAAAGACCTATAACATATATCTCATTGCAACATTATTTCTGTCCTTATTGAGAAGAATCATGAGTGTCTTTTTTATTCATTTTCTCCTGTTGTTTATCCCATTAAAAAATCTTAATCCTCTCTTTGAGACATCCTGGTTGGTTGCTATGGAAATTATTTTGCCAAAAACAGAAATATGACTTACAGTAAAAAATAAGCAACAAAGGCCAATGAACTCTTGGAAAGTAATTTACTTCTGCTACAGCCAAAATAAGACTGACACTATTAAAACTGTGAGTATAGCCAAGTGTGGTGGCTCACGCCTATAATCCCAGCACTCAGGAGGCAGAGACAGGAGGATTGCTGAGTTCGAGGTTTGCCTGGGCTACATAGTGAGCTCAGAGCCAGCTTGAACTACAAAGCGAGACCCTGACTTAAAAACAACAACAACAACAACAACAAAACAAAACAAAACAAAAAAAAACCTGTGAGTATAAGTTGTTCAAAATCTTTCATGAGGAAAAAAATTTCACTTTGGAATTTTTCAAGTAATTATTAAGACCAATGATGAAGAATTTATGATTTGAACACATTTTGAGGCACTAACAGCTGCTTAAGTTAAAGTGCACCAAAAATTTGAATCTGAAGTTTCAAACCAGTAATTTGATATTAGCAATAATTGAATTTTCCTACTAGTCATTATCAAACAATATAGTTAATACCCTACTTCAAACAGCTATTTAAATTCTTGCGCACATGTTTCTGATGTTTTGCTTTAATAAATATATTGACATTTAGTTAAATTAATGTTAATAATATGTAGTTAGGTTGTACTTACTATATAATAATATATGTATATTTAAAAAACTGTAAAATACTCGTGCTGATACATAAATTAATTTCCATATTTTTACATCATCTTAATATTTAAAATTTTCAAATTACCTTAAAGAAACTACCTATCCTGGTTCCAAAGAGCTGAGTATTTATGTTGTATCAAATATGTTTTTGCCTTTATAAACAAAATGGCTGGAAGTATCTTGATAATAGTCTTGAAAAAAATTCTCTAGCATTAGCTGTGTGCCACTGTGCCTGTCTCAGCCACAGATTTAAACATTTTCCTTTAAATTATGCAACTGACATATCTGACATAAGAAATTGAGAACATTGAAAAGCACAAAATTAAAAAAAAAAATCTCTGTAACCCAGGACTGTCATATCCCTATGCTACCTCTGTCATTTCTTGGTTTCCCCAGAAAGACTTGAGTGAGACAAAGGCTCAGGAAAGGTTGTTTGCTTTGCAAGAGGGCTTCCAGGAAATGAGAACGGGGGCCAGGAAAAGGGAAGCAGGAGAGGAAGGAAAGGCAGTTTTCAAAGGTGCTTTATCAAATTGTTCGCCATTCATGGATGCGGCCTGGTTTTGCCCATGTGCCTTCTGAGGAAACTTGGAAACTGCTTCCAAAAGCTCACTCCACAGGCGGGAGAGGTGAGTACAATCCAGGGGTGCGAAGGACCCTCCTTGGCTCAGCTTGGGGCAGCCTACCGTGTACCTCTCAGGCCGACTTTGTGCTCAGTGACACAGGGGTGCGAGCGTTCAGTTGCCTGGGTGGGGGTAACTGACGAGCGCACACACCTCAGGGCTGTTTGTCAGAGAGCGCTGTGAACAGCATGCCTCTGCACACTTAGTCACATGCTTTCCTTGGTCCAGGGTCGCCCCCAGCAGCGCGAACTGCTTCGCTCCCCGAGTCTGCGCAGCCCGCAGAAAGTGAAGGTGTTTGCGCAGACAGCCCAGGAGGCTGAGAGCGCTTCCTCTGGCAGAGGTGAGGTGCTGTGGGCTGACACCTGCTCAGCTGGTCTCCACAGCAGTGATGGAAGTAAAAGGTGTGTGTGGGGGGGGGTGGCGGGGAGATGCGAGGCTCCAGAGCCATCTAATCTGAGCACCACTAATGCTTTGACAGCTACTTTTCATGTGTGAGGCACGTGCACACACACACACAATTTGGAACTCAAGAAAATGGCCTCAGACAAACCATACTTTGTCTCCTCACTTTTTCTTTTTTTTTACTTGACATGAAACGGTGAACATTCTCATGTCACCAACATTAATATTCCACTATCATACATAGAAGCTATTGCGTTCATGCTACTAAAAACAGGGCTCTGATGTGAATTTTGTGCCTATGTCTTCATATACACATCTGATAAATTCTTTGAAGTGGAATTACTGAGTCAAAGTTAATCGGCTTTTTTCCCGACTTTAAAAAGCAGATCTTCTAGTCCTTAGTGTATGTATCCACATGCTCATAATTTATGACCTCTTGAAGTCCTTTTAATTATATTATTCTATAATTTTCTCATTCTAGTACACAAATATCAATATAGGATTCTATTATATCATATAAGAATATATGATGCTAGGATTATATATATAGAATTGTATCATATAGGAAATACCATTATAGGATTAGTTTAAATAAAGAGATAAGTTGCTAATGACCTTCTGTCTGAAGTGCATACCTTTTGAAAACCAAAAAAAAACATTTTATCTTAATAACTCTATGAAAGAAAAAGCATTTTTCTACATGTATGACCCATCTGAATAAACTTGCATTCACCTAAAGGTCAATATTTTTTTGGATCTTAAAAGTTAAGTAAGATATTTCTATGACTGCTATTAATCATCAGCCATAAATATATTATTCTCAGGTCTTTAGATCTAAGATTTTTTTGTCTTTAAATCTATCTTACATAGCTATTTTGTTTGGAAGAGATCATATGACAAATGATTTATCATTCCTGAAGCAAAGCGATATCATTATAGAATAAAAGGAAAGAGAAAAACAGTAGCAAATAGAGTGATATTTTTGAATTTGGGTTTGATTCTTTAACACTGCTCCAATCTATCATACTTTGTTTTATTCCATTTTCTTAGTCATATATTCAATGACAAAAATGTTTGAAATGTTGCATCTGTGCTCAGACATGACAGTTACTTCCTTTAATTCTCTTGTGTCCTGAGAAGTTAGAAAATACAGTCACTGTCACAAAGCCAGCACAGGTTTCTGCAGACTTCAAGTTCAGCATTCATCACACTGTACCTGCTCTGTTTTAACTGTGCTGGCTTCAGAGACACTGCCATGAAGCAGACAGAAACCATCCCCATCCTCACAGAAAGTGCAGTTAAAACACACACACACACACACACACACACACACACACACACAATTCTTCAGATGTTTTCCTAGAATAAAACTTGGGTTCCTTATTTTGTATCATAATCACTCAGAACCTCCCTTTCTATGTTCTTTTATTTATCTCTTTCAAAGTGTAAGCATATTGGAAGTAAAATATTATTCCTTAGGAAATGTATTTTTAAAAATTAATAAATTAATTACTTTTCTCAACTTTTTAAAAATTCAATTCTTTATTGGTACATTTTATATACATCTTAAAAATCACACATAACATTGGGGAATTTGTACCAGTATGTGACGCAAGTTAATTCTCATTTTTACCCATATCCCTACCCACCCACACCTCCCCACCCCCTATATACATGCTCTTTTATTTTCTTTCAGAATCATATTTATTTCTTCCCCTCATTACATTACCACACCAAATTTCCTTTGGAAATTTCCCATTCTACAAAAACTGTCATACTTTCTAGAGCTCATTTACATCTACAGGTGCTCATATCAAAGAGAAGATCTGGTATTTGCCTATCTGTGATCTACTTACTTCACTTATTAGTGTGTCCTCCAGGTGTCTCCATTTGCACATCAATGAATCAATCTTGTCATTCTTTATGGCAGAGTAATACTCCATTCTGTAAAAAAACCACATCTTCTTTATCCACTCTCCAGTTGATGGACATTTGGGTTGTTTCCAAGATTGAGCTATCACGAACTGAGCTGCTATGAACAAGGGTGTACATATGTCTTTCCAATGTGATTTTTAAAAATTCCTTTGGGTATATTCCTAGCAGGGGGATAGCAGGGGCAAATGAGACCCCTAGTCCTAGTTTTCTGAGAAATCTCCACACAGATCTCCACAATGGTTGCACAAGTCTGCAATCCCACCAACAATGGAGAAGGGTTCCTTTCTCCCCACAGCCTCACCAGCATTTATTGTTGGTTGATTTTGTAATAGCTGCCATTCTTTGTGGAGTGAGATGAAATCTCAGTGTTGTTTTAATTTGCATCTCTCGAATGACCAGTGATGCTGAACATGTCTTCATATGCTTCTTGGCTGCTTTGACTTCTGCCTCTGAGAAGTGTCTGTTCATTTCAGATGTCCATTTTTGAATTGGGTCTTTAAATTTGGGGAGGCTGATCTGTTTAAGTTCTTTATGTATTGTAGATAATAGCCCTTTGATAAACAGCTAGTAAAGATTTTTTCCCATGTTGTTGGTTGTCTTTTAGTAGTGCCAGTGACTTCTTTTGCTGTGCAGAAGCTTTTCAGTAGGATGAGATCCCATTTGCTGATTCTTTCTGCTAGTTCTTGTGCTATAGAGGTTTTATTCATAAAGTCTCTGCCTAAGCCGATGTCTCCAAGAGTTTTAACTAACCTGTTTTCCAGCAGGCTCATTGTTTCTGTTTTAATGTTTAAGTCTCAAATCCATTGTAAATTTAGTTTTGTACATGGTGAAAGAGATAGGTCTAGCTTTAGTTTTTTGCAAGTTAAAGCCCAGTTTTTCCAGCACCATTTGTTAAAGAGGCTGTCTTTCCTCCACTGAGGATGTTTGGCTCCTTTGTCAAAGATAAGGTGGCTTAGTGTATCCAGGGTTGTTTCTGGATCTTCTAATCTATTCCACTGGTCCTTGGGTCTGTCACTTTGCCAGTACCATGCAGTTTTTTTTTTAAATCACAGTGGCTTTATAGTAGTTTTAAGTTGGGGATTGTAATAACCCCTGCCATGTCGTGGTTGCTTAGAATTGCTTTGGCTATTCTAGATCTCTTGTGGTTCCAGATGAACTTTTGGATGATTTTCTCTAGCTCTGTGAAATATGGTGATGGAATTTCAATTGGAATTTCATTGAAACTGTATAGTAGTTGTCGAAGTATAGCCATTTTGATGGTGTTAGTTCTCCCTACCCAGGAACAAAGGATGTCTTTCCACTTTCTAATATCCTTTTCTATCTTGTTTTTCAGAGTCTTACTGTTTTCAGAGTAGAGGTCTTTCACCTCCTTTGTTAGGTTGATTCCTAGATATTTCATTTTTCTGTTGCTATTGTGAAAGGGATTTCTCTTTCAGTGAGTCTGTTGTTTGTGTAGACAAAGGCTATTGATTTTTGAGCATTGACCTTGTATCCAGCAACACTACTAAATTTGGTAACTAAGTCTAGCAGTCTTTTGGTTGAGTTTTTAGGATCCTCTAGATAGAGCATCTTATCATCAGCAAATAATGACAGTTTAACTTCTTCCTTTCCTATCTTTATTCCTTTTGTATCTTTGTCCTGCCTGATTGCTATGGCTAATGTTTCTAGCACTATATTGAACAAGAGTGAAGACAGGGACATCCTTGTCTTGTTCCTGATCTTAGTGTAAAAGGTTTCAGTTTTTGCCCATTGAGTATGATGCTGGCTGTTGGTTTCTCATAAATAGCTTGTATTAAATTGAGATAAAGTCCATTGATTCTTATTCTCTGTAGGGTTTTGATCATAAATGGGTGTTGGGTTTTGTCAAATGCTTTTTCTGCATCTATTGATATAATCATATGATTTTTGTCCTTGAGTCTGTTAATATAGAGTATTACACTGATTGATTTACGTATGTTGAACCAGTCTTGCATCCCTGGGATAAATCCGACTTGATCAGGGTGTATGATTTCCTTGATAACTCTCTGTATTCTGTTTGCCAATATTTTATGAGGATTTTTGCATCAATGTTCATTAGAGAGATTGGGCTGTAGTTTTCTTTTATGGTGGGATCTTTCCCTGCCTTTGGAATCAAGGTGATGGTTGCTTCAAGGAATGATTTGAGGAGTACTGCTTCCCTTTCGAATTCATTAAAGAGATTGAGAAGTACTGGTATTAACTCTTCTTTAAAAGTTTTGTAGAATTCAGCAGTGAAGCTGTCAGGACCAGGGCTTTTCTTTATTGGTAGGTTGTTTTTGTCTCTGTTTTTGTTTAGACAGGGTCTTGCTTTGTAGTTCAGGCTGGCCCTGAGCTCACTATGTAGCCCAGGCAAGCCTTGAACTCAACAATCCTCCTGTCTCTGACTCCTGAGTGCTGGGATTACAGGCAAGAGCCACCATACCTGGCACTGTGGTATGTGGTATTGATTGCTGGTGGGCATGAGTCACCACACCCAGCATTCTATGTGGTCACAAGGATCGAACTCAGGACCTTGCACTTGTGAGGCAGGCACCGGAACCACTGAGCTAAATGTCTGGCCCTGTTGGTAGGTTTTTTTAAATTACATTTTCAATTTCTCAGATTGATATCAGGTTATTTAGCATTTTTATCATCTTTGTTCAGCTTTGGAAGTTCATATGTGTCTAGGAATCTATCCATTTCTTCTAGATTTTCCATCTTCTTGGAGTATAGATTTTCAAAGTACGTGTTTATGATCCTTTGGACTTCCTCTGGGTCTGTAATGATTTTCCCATTTTCATTACTTATGGCATGGATTTGAGCATTTTTCTTCCTTTGTTTGATAAGGTTGGTAAAGGGTCTATTGATCTTATTTATCCTTTCAAAGAACCAACTCGTTGATGCATTAATTCTTTGTATTGTTCTCTTTGTCTCCATTGTATTAATTTCTGCTCTGATCCTTATAATTTCCTCTCTAGTATGCACTTTGGGTTTGTTTTGCCCCTCTTTTTCTAATTGTCTGAGGTTCATCATTAGATTGTTTATTTCAGTTTTGTCTATTTTCCAAGTGTATGCATTCACTACTATGAATTTCCCTTGCAGGACTGCTTTCATTGTGTCCCATAAATTCCTGTATGTTGTGCTCAGGTTGTTATTTCATTGTAGGAACTGTTTAATTTCTTCTTTAATTTCTTTTGTGGCCCATTGGTTGGCTAACAGAGTGTTGTTCAATTTCCATGTGTTTGTGAGGATCTTGGAATTTCTTTTGCTATTTAGCTCCAGTCAGGCACTATGGTCTGATAGTATGCAGGGGATAACTTTGATTCCTTTGCATTTACTTAAGCTTGTTCTATGGTCTAGAATGTGATCTATTTTGGAGAATGATCCATGAGCAGCTGAGAAGAAGCTATATTCTCGCTTTGAAGGGTGAAAAATTCTGTAGGCATCTAATAAGCCCATTTGCTCAAAAGTTTGATTTAGCTCAAGTATTTCCTTACTGATTCTTTGTCCAGCTGATCTGTCAATTTGTGACAGTGGAGAATTAAAGTCCCCTATTACTATTGTATTTGTGGTTAACTGGCTTTTCATGTCCAGTAATGTTTGTTTTATATAGTTGGGTGCATTAGAGTTTGGTGCATAAATATTTATGATTGTTATTTCTTTCTCTTGGATAGTTCCCCGTATGAGAGTATAGCAACCGTCTTTATCTCTTTTAATCACCATTTGGGTTTGAAATCTATTTTATCTGCAAACAAGATAGCCACTCCTGCTTTTTTGTAGTTTCCTGTGGTGTGGAGGATTGTTTTCCAACCTTTTATTTCCAGTCTATGGGTTTCCTTCTGAATTAGGTGTGTTTCCTGTATGCAGCAGATTGTAGGATCTTGCTTCTTTGACCCAATCTGCTAGTCTGTGTCTTTTAATTGGCCCATTGAGTCCATTGACATTAATGATTATGACTGATATGGACATATTCAGAGCTGCTATGTTTCACTTCTCTTGTTTCTTTTCTTCCTTGCTTTTCTCCTTTTCTATTTAGTTTCTTGTTTGCCCCAATGAATTCATTCTCCTGGGTCTCATGGGTATGGAATTTTCTGTGTTTTTTTGAAGATGTTCTTTAGAATGTTTTGGAGTGCAGGTTTTATATTTGTTAAGTTTTTCAGGTGCTCTTTATCATGGAAGTATCTTATTTCCCCATCTATTCTGAAAGATAGTTCTGCAGGATAAAAGAGTGTAGGTTGGAGGTTGTTTTCCTGCAATGCTTGAAATACTTCCCTCCAGGCTCTCCTTGCATTGAGTGTTTGTGTTGAAAAGTCTGCTGTGATCCTAGTGGGCTTCCCTTTGTAGCTGATTTTCTTCCGTTCTCTCATTGCTTTCAGTATTTCATTCTTTTTTTGCTTTTGGAGACAGGGTCTCGCTTTATAGTTCAGGCTGGCCCTGAGCTCACTATGGTGCCCAGGCAAGCCGCCGCAAACTCAGCAATCCTCCTGTCTCAGCCTCCCGAGTGCTGGGATGACAGG